>JAMKCH010058260.1:0-22897 GCA_023653785.1 Ophioderma brevispina | reverse complement strand
GCACCATTAAGTTGGTAGAGAGTCTGCTTGGAGCCGATGGTTAGGGGGCTTGTAGAAACTCGATACTCGACACTCGAACTTTTTCACTCGACACTCGAACTTTTTCACTCGATACTCGAAATTTTTCACTCGATACTCGAACTTCGTAACTCGAAACTCGTAACTCTTCACTCGAAACTCTTAACTCGAAATTTGTCACTCGATACTCGATACTCGAAGATTAGTAACACACTCTGCAGTGAGAGTTTGCAATTTGTTCCATTGGGCTGAGTTACTAGCATAGGTGGCAATCCCATGGGAAGCGCTCTCGGTGTGTGCAGCTATATAGTGTAGCCGCAGATGTTCAAAATGGGACTTCATAGCGTGGGTCGCTTGAAGAGATCGCAGTGGACTTTATGCGTATATGTGAGGTGTTCGATGATGATTTAGCTTTTGCCCTAGTGAGACCTTCCACGTTTAGTTGAAGCCTGATGTCATCTGACTTGACACTGGTGATGGCCTGCCCTAATACGGCACGTGTGCCGACTGGCATCAGATAGTGTCCTCTGGCGGGCAGATTAAAATACATTGAGATACCAAAAAAAGACAACACGAATTAAAAATACAGTGGATTAAAAAAGGGCAGCAGATGTTGATGCCTCAGTTGATTATCATTCCCCTGAAAATATCAGTTTCCGGGGTTCACCACGAGGAGGTGGATAATCTTGAAGATGATCACAAAACTATGTCTTATTTCTCAAACCAAAATAGGCCCTGCACTGTAATCAGGTCTGGTAATTCCTCTAGGAAAATTTTGGAAATTTATGGTTTACAAAGTATTGCCAACTTACTTAAGTGTCATTGTCACATTGATTTTTTTTCGACGAGGGGAAAACCGACGGCCCAGATCCGCCATTGGGTATATAGGGGGCGGTAGGAGTAGCTTAGTACAAATCGTGGGGGACATTTGATATGTTGTGCCCCCCCCAAAAATCGTGGGGTGACTGTCCCCTCGTCCCCCACCTATTGACGCCCCATGTGCCCAAGACTGCCCCCCCCCCCCATGGGTGAAATAAAGGACGAAAGTTTTACAAATTTGTAACGTCATATCCTGGCCGTCTTGGATTTGTGTTTGTCACCCATGCTCGTTCCAAGGGTTCTAAAAGTGACCCCCTAACGGGACCATTGGTCAGTTAAAATATGCCCGGTGTGAAAGTAATAAGTCCGACAGGTCTCACAGTCCGGGCGCCATAGACGGAATAAAGCATGAAACTAATGTTGCTGAAGAGTCAACTGAATCGATTGCCCTATTGCTCACCATTGTTCCGGGGAGATGAAAGATGGCTCACACTGACTACTATATTGACACACTTGATGGAAAAGGAACAGAGGTAGGCAAGATGAGATGGAGAGATGAAATACAACAATTCTGGAATGAAAATAATTGGTACAAATATGCAAGGGAGAGAGAGAACTGGAGACATCATACTGAGGCCTTCATCCAGCAGTGGATTGAAAACGGCTGAAGAAGAGAAGAAGAAAGTTCCCGGACTGTGAGCCCGGAGGATCATATCTCCTGCCACACCGGCCCCGAATGGGACCAGCTTTGGTGAAATTATACTAGTTTCAGTGAAAATATGCACCTAACGGTACAGCAGTATTATGACATCCTTACTGTGCTATTTTAAATATATTTTCCACTAGTATTATCACAGTTATATATTCTCTTTTGAAATTCCACTTATAATGTATTATAAACATCTTTCCTTGTATGCAAAATATTTTTGATTAATTGTAATTGTTAATTTTTCACTGTACTGCATTATTTACATAATTATTTATCATATTGTTTTTACTGTATTCTATGATGAATAATTACAAATTGATTGAAGATTGAAGATAATTGCGGGACCTGTTCTCAATGCATGAAAAAAGATACATTTAAAATTGCCAATATACAAGAAAAATGACACTTGTACTACTGCAAGAAAAAATAGACACTTAGGGTTATTTTGCTGATATGTTTAGGTTAATTTTTCCTATTTGTATCATTGAACCAGTCACAATCACAACTGAATTTGTACCCCTAGCGGGACTAGAACTTGATTATTGTGAATTTGATACCCCTAGCGGTAGTCCCGCATTTGCAGCTGTCCCTCTTTTTTTTCGGAATGAGCATGTTTTCCCGACCAAAATCCAAGAACCCGCCCCGGGCGTGTTGACCGGTGTGGCAGGAGACATAGTCCTCCGGGCTCACAGTCCGGGAACACTGGTGAACAATAGGGCAATCGATTCAGTGACTCTTCACGCACATTAGTTTCACGCTTTGATCCGTTTTCGTCTATGGAGGCCCGGACGGACTACGATACACTAGCGGATTACTTCACAACGGTTCCATGTAAGCATGTGGTCAGTACCGCCGAGAGGGGGGTTAAGGGTGGTAATTTAAACCCGGGCCCGAGATTCTAGGGGGCCCGGGGTGCTAGGGGCTCGTAAAAAAAATAAAAGGTTCAGCCATTTTGCGGTTGTGACAAGTCAGAGAGGGAGAGAAATTGAGAGGAGGGATGGAGGAGAGAGAAAGAGAAAGCGAGAGAAAGAGAGCATTGGGAATTAGGGGGCTCGGTTCCCCCTCCTGCGACAATGATACCTACCTATTCGTTGAGGACAAAACCCACGAAATTTCCCATTTTTTTTCGGCTACGCGCGCACGGGTTTAAGAAATTTTAGGCAAGGCCTCTCTGGGTTTGTTTGAGAAATTCACAAAAACAATTAAGATTTTTTTATAAAACGGTTGGTGCGTCATGATTATAAAATTGTGAACTTTCCAATTTCAAATTTGTTTCTATAAATATACACGAGGAAAATGTGTTTTGGAAAGTGTGAACATTGCAAGGTTTCCGCGGGAGGAGCCGCACCACCCCTGAGCCGTCTCCAATAAACACTCTACATATAAATAATTCAAAAGCACCCGGTAAGCTCATTAAGTTGCATCAACTACATATATAGCTCCCAACCTCGCGCGCTCACACGAGGTTACGGCCGCTTCGCGGCCACTGCTTACTTCAAAACCTCCCCAGATAACATGGAGATATTGGGCCCCAATATAGGCCCATAATATCAATATTATTTGCTCTCGGCCCAAAATTGCGACAATATTGGGCCGAGCCAATGTTGGAACAAATATGGGCAATTCTTGGGAATAGATATTAACCAATAGTGGGATAGATCAATTTTTATTGGCACCATAAATATGTTTTCAACCGCTATATTAAATAAATTAAATAATTTGAGTAGTCAAATATTTTTTTTATGAAATTGGTATATAGTATAATATTTTTGAAAATATGTGTTCTGATCAATACAATAGTCTTGAGAGATTGTAGCGATTTCTGTATGTTTTTATGTTTTTCTCACTCCTGCTATTTTTAGGCAAACAATTAGCGTTAAGCCAATATTGGGCCAAAGTTACTCCCAATAATTGGCTCTATATTGACTGTTGGTAGATTGCCAATATGATGCGCCAATCTTAGACCATTAAAGGATGCGATATGAAGCGATATCAAATTGCCAATGGAAAACAAATAGTGGCCCAATATACGTAGCCACGTGATGCCGATGCCAAGATTACCAATGGGGAACCATTGTTGGGCCAATATATGCGTGCTACCTGGGTCACCCCTATGGGGTTCTGGAAAACGAAGTTGGAAGGGGGCCCGTAGCTCCAAGGTTCCCCCCGGGCCCGCAATTTCTCTCGGCGGCCCTGCATGTGGTATTTACTTCTCATCATTCATCGCGTGCTGATTCGCTGATTCCCGATGACCCGGAATCTTTACGCAATGAAGAAACAACCACGAACTGCGAATTTTCTCGAGAGAGAATATCAGATTAGGATTATCCTCTAAAGGGCCACTTGAGAGGATATAAATAACAATTGCAATTATGGGGCGGCAGATAGATAGTACAAAAGCCAAGTGGGTCGATGTGCTTCCTTCTTATCTCTTTCTTCAATTTAACCTAAACGATACTGACGATAAAACCTCAAATTTGAACGAAAATCATGATGTTAATAATAACAACGATAAATGTAATATATATTACCATTGTAGCGATACTGCTCAAGAACACTAAACCATAAATTTCTCTTATTAGCTTTTAGTGAAATTTGGTTAGATCGTAACAAATGCCTACATTCTCTGAATAACATTGATGGCTACTCATATTCAATTCCGTCTGTGCTCATTGGCATAGACATATTAAAAAAGGAGATGGGGTAGCGTTATACATTTTCAATGGCACTCGTATATGAAAGTGACGTACCTGCTCCTACCGACCCTTAAATATCAAGAGCTATCGGTGACAGATTTTTTGCAGAAAAGGGGATCATTCAGTGTAGAGGAGAATAAAATGGGGGAATTCGGTGTGGAAGACAATAAACAGGGGCATCTGGTGTGATGCCAAAGTGAATTAAAGCACTTTGATGGGTATAGAGTGACAGATTGAAATAAAAAAGGGGTATATCGACAGGAGCATGACGCGTGCTATTCATGGTGAGTGCCCCCCCCCCCTTGGGAAATCCGTCATTATTTAAACCTAATTAATAGTGATGATTGTGAATCTATCTTTGTTGAGATTGAAAATTAACCTAAAAATACCATCATTGGCATGATCTCAGGCCGTCTGACAGAAGTCATCAACCATTCACCACTGAGGACCTGGCAGGATAAGCAGAGAGAAGCGCCCTCAATAGTTGTAACTGGAATTGTCATTTTGCGATATTGTGTGTACACAAGACTCTGTTTTCATGAGGTAGTCATGCTTTCCTCTAAAATTGTCATAACAAAAAACATGAAAAAATCCAAATTAGAAGGGGGGTTGAGTTCTAAGTAGCAAACCCACAACTATTAATAATTCATACTACTTCAAAATTTCACTTGAGATTTATATTTACGAGATAGGCAAGAGGAATTTCAAGTTTATGATGAGCAATGATGAAAAGATGTGGTCTTTGGTTGTGGTTCAGAGCTCCGAGGAAAATTGTGGGACTATTGTGGTCATAATACTCATTAATTTTGCAAGTTTTGTTACGAATAACAATACAAGTGGTTCTGTTATAGAGGGGACTTTGTTATGGTAGAGTGAGCACAAAGCTATTATGCTTTTGAACATCACATAGAGCCACGATATGAATATTAATTAATCTTCCTGGAGATGGCCGCGCCACACGTGTTGAAAAGAAATACATGTGCGCTTGCACGGACTCGAAATGGCACCCTCCGTATTACTAATGACGGCGGGAACCAATTAAGCTAACAAGCCAGGTCTGGCAGAGGAGCGATGATATTATCATGGGTGCAGAGTCTGAAAAGGTGTTATCGCTTTCTTAACACAGTGTCTGCATTTACACGAACAGTCTTCATTCACCTTGATTTGTATTCATTTATGGACCTGTTAATTAACATTGACCGTGGAAATTGTATGCTCAAAATTCATTTAACAGTCCACAAGACCCAAAAGTTCAATTGATGGAAAAATATTTTTCACCGTTAGACCAAGTTCACACCTTGGTTGAGACGATGATCGTGCGATTGTAAAAAAAAAAACCAAACAAAATATGACACACAATTTCCGGAATGTCATATTTTCACGAAGCGGTTTTTTAATAAACCTAAAAATCTGTACTATTAACAAACAGACATCTGTCTAGCGTTCTCAGCGTTTCGTTATGCTCTGACATAAGGAGCTGATATTTAGCTAAGAAGGTAGGAGAAGGTCAACTGTATTGTGGTCAATGTAGGAAATTTGTGTCTCTATCCGCGGTGTCTGCGAGTAGATATGACATTGTAAGATAGTGGGGACAGTCTGACCTTTGTTTGCGGGTTTCGGAGTGTTCTCAAAGGTTAAAGGTCATCTAAAGGTCTGTTGCGTAGAGAATGTTCTATGCCCACGAATTGGTCAAAAGGAGCCGCTGGCTTGAGCACAGAACAAATCTGAGGTCAAAGGTTTCCCGCACATAGGTCAAAGTTACCAACGGGGTGATACCACTAGGATAGAAGAACTAAAAGAAATCAGTGTTTGATGATACCCTTAAACGCCAAATCTCATGGTCTAAAACAGCACCGCATAAATCTCAAGTGCATGGAATATCGGCTCGAGGGTAACGTATATTGGCCAACCATCGCTAGAGTTTCTAAAAGGTATTTACACGGAGATCACATAGGTGTGAACTGTTACCTGTACTGAGCAACACTATCATGACCCGGGAGTTTACGAGAAAACACAAAGCAAATTGCCACTAAACGGCTCGCTCTAAGACATCCAACTATAAATGAAATCATTAAGATGCAACAAAAGCTTTCAAATAAAGGGTCCCTACAATGGAATTCCGAGTTGTTGCGCACTGGGAACAGGTTTCCTCAATACATCCCATCTGAAAAGGATTAAACTGAGAAACCATTTCTGTCGTGCTAGACAAGATGAAATTTCTATCTTGATAGAATAGCCCTCATCCCAAAACCCCAAATTTCCCCAAAAAAAACATATACAAATTACCTTTTGTTTTCATTTTAAGTATTGTATAGAGCCAATAAAATAGGTAGGGAAATCTATTGAGTGCTAATCTATAAGAAATCGCTACCATATCACACAAATAGGAGACTTGAAGTTATCGTTGCACTCTTTTAATAGGAACTTGGAGAAACCTTGAATTAAGATCACAAAAAGAAGATTTGGTACCCCTACACATGGGACAATTTATTTCTAGAAAATACAGCGAAATTTACAACAGAATACACATGTTCACCGGGATTCCCACCTAGGAATCCCCCCACCCTCATCTCATCCCCCCCCGTAACCCTTTCCTCTCTACCCCACATCATTGTATCCCCCACCCTCCCCCAAAAACATTCCCAACCACAACGACTTATCTTTCTACACCCCCCTAACCACACATCCCTCTCTCAAACAACCTCCAATCCCAAACTTTCACAACCTCCATAACCTCTACAGATCCCCCCCCCTCACCCTCCACCCACGTCCCACCCCCCGATCACCCCCACCACAAACCCCTCCGCCTCCCACCCAACTTCCTCCAGTTACCCAGATTCCCGCAATCATCTCTGAATGTCAATCCCATGCTTCGCAACCAGCTTCCTCTATCTTCTACAAATAGCGACAAGTCAATGCACTCTCGACAAAGCACATTACTAATAGACTTTTACTTAAAAGGACTACGCCACCCCCTCACGACCCACATAACTAAAGCTTTTACCCCCCTCTCCACTTACTACTTTTTACCTGTTCTTCCCTCCCCAATCCTAAATCTTATTCGTTTACCCCACACGTTAAACTATAATCAACTGCCAGTCCCCCTTCCAGTTAAAATCTAACCCATTTTAACCCGACAACACAACCTAGCCACATTACCGAGCTACTATCAACTCTTATATCAAGCCATAGAACTAAACCCTTCCAGTAACGTAAGCCAACCATAGTAATATTAGAGACCGATAAGACGTGATGCAAAGCCCTATCGCGACCCTTCACCCCATAAGACATCGAATTTAAGATTAGCCTACGTTCACCCTATCCTCCCCAAACCTTTCTTACCTGAATCCATTAAGCGCTAGTCTGATAACTTTCTCCTGGCAGATCACGTTATACGGTGATGCACGTTATACTTCACGTTGTTCGTCGGGTTGTACATCTACTAGAGAAACGTTGATCATTTAAGCAGTCTATAGATAAGTGGTCGTGATGTTTAAGTCTCGCTCAATGCGCCGACATGATGATCTTTCTTTTTTTTTGTGAGGTTAATTGGTACGTTATATAGCCGAGACCAGACTTTAAACGCAAAAATTGACCATGATCATTGCCCGAAAACTACTATTTAAGAAAAGAAAGCTTAAGCGAATTCACTTTCAAGTAATCTAAATGTAGGTGTAATTGCTAAGTATCATAGCCAACATAGTATTATCATGATCTTTGTATTTATTTTCGCAACCTTATGGTACAGACAAAAAAATAGAAAAAAATCGTCATTTTAGCATTTCAAAGTTGTACAGCTTTAGCTTGATACTGACGTTATGCACCTAACGCACAGTAGGTACTTTTTTCAATATATTGCACATATAGCAACTTTTGAAATATTGAAGCTGTGGTGTTGGTTGTGTTTTTCTATTTATAACCTGTCTCAAAAAAAAAAGTACAATAGAAAAAAATGGTTAAAAAAATATGAACTTTCAAAAACTAAGTCATTACTTGGCATAGGTAAAGACACAAAGTACTGTCTTTCCAATTAGGTGTTTCATCTTATTTGCTTTGGTCAATTCAAAATATAAATCGATTTTGCGCCACGTGTTCGAGTAATGGCCAGTTCTATCTTGAAGCGCACCAAGGTTGCAACTTGCCAAAAACGAACAAAGCAGAGATTAAAGTGACAAACGTACAAATTTAATCAGGGGTCGGAAAAAATAAAATACTGATTTGCCCGATTTAAAGCTTTCCATAAAAATATACCCATCTGAAAGGGTTAAGCTGAGATTTTTCTTTGGTCAGAAATGGCAAGCCATTTCGTCATAAGGAGACACTATGAAATCCAGCCTATGGTGTAAGAAAG
Source organism: Ophioderma brevispina (assembly GCA_023653785.1). Classification (NCBI taxonomy): domain Eukaryota; kingdom Metazoa; phylum Echinodermata; class Ophiuroidea; order Amphilepidida; family Ophiodermatidae; genus Ophioderma; species Ophioderma brevispina. The sequence goes on along the minus strand of JAMKCH010058260.1, from coordinate 14,304 downwards.
CAAATCAAAATCCCCCTTTCTCCTTTTAAGAATTTATGTTGACCCAATACAAGGTGAAGAAACTATGAGTGTGAAGCTATATGAAATTGATTGGAGCTCAAAAGCTCAATCTTAAGGCTTCATATAGAAAATCACAAACGGTTATAAAATTTTCGGATCCGGCATTTTTATTACATGTATCCTACTGTACTGTTTACTGTGCAGAAAATCTGATTCATCTCTTAACTCTTTTCTTGGAGTTCAGCATTTGGGTGACTATCAAGGTGAGTTCTTTACGCTATACAAAAATATATATTTCGAAATCTCTGAGTAAGGCATGTGTGTTCAGTGGACACAATCGATCCAATTCATGATCCGAAGGTTGCGGATTCGATTAAGCTCACTGTAGCCAATGTTTTGTGCCACTGAACAAAGCATCACCTCGCCAGCCTCTCTTTGGGCGGGGCCAGGGGCGAATTGAGACGCTGCTAAGCCAAGAAGATAGTCCCAAAACGTATGAGCTGCCTAGGCTTATTAAAGGCCAGCTACCAGTTAAAATCTGGTTACTATAATTTTGTTATTTTATTTTCCGATTATTGACCCATATGCCATCCAAGGAGTTTTTTCATTCATAGAGGAGTCCTGTTAAAAATTCAACGTCGACAAAACATGGGGAGTGTTGCAGTTCAAACGAAAGGTGATACAGGAGCATAGACGTAAATCCGGGTGAGAGGGGTATATAATCCCAATATGTGAAGGAGAGGGAATGGTCAATACGATATGATCACCGCCACCACGTGACAGCCGTCATGTGTTTGACAAAAATAAACTGGAAAATTTTACCATCTAAATGAGTTTAAAATGGTAAATTTCCGCGCGCGATTACGATAGTTCGAAATTTTTTAGGCGAGCTTCTGCGCACATGTGTAGTAACGGATCTGTCAGCAAACTATTGTTGCCTTCATAAAATTTTAATCCCCCACCCCATGTCAAAAAGAAATTTATGCCCAATGACGCTGAGCATGCCTTTATGCTACCATTACGGTACAATATAGACACATTGTGCAGAATATCATGCAATAGACGACAAAATAACATCACGATAATTAACTGTGTGCGTTATCAAATCCACACTTGTATTGTTGTAAAACATATTTCAATCCACGAGTAGTTAAAGCGAAAAGGTACTCAATCATTTTTGTCGTTACCACGTCTGATGAAGAGTAGAAAAGCTGTCATGATGAAGTGGAGTTTGGGCACTTTTTTATAGATTTTAATGCGCTGTCTTTTCAACTTAATGATAAAAAATGCATGCGTATTCTTCGTCTAGCGTGGATGGCCAGGAAAACCTGGTCATGTCGACATTGGAAATAACGACCATACAAGCGAAATCTGACGAAAAATTAGAGGATTTTGTAATAGTAAGCCAATAGTCTTATTCCAAATTGTTGGAGATGTAAGGTTTATTTCTGAATTGTTTGTATGAATAACGGAGGAGGACGAGGTCGTATATGGGTCATAGTGTACAAGGGTCCCTTTGACCAATGCCAGATGGTTGCATTTATATGATGTGCAAGGAAATAAGAATATTATTAGAATCAAAGGGGCAAGGAGGTCTTAAACACTATAATGCTGTTAAATGCGCTGTGCCAGGAATTCACGCCAGATCTCCGCACCCTCGGCATTGAATATGGCGGTGCACTTCCTAATGATGATTGTGAATTGTGAAGCCGGACCAAGGAGGAGATGCCATTCTGAATAACTGTGCAGAAGTGAACTAGCTGCGAAGTTCGGGCAAAATCTGTTTTTGTGCTGCCTGTGCCTGACCCTTTGCTGTATTATGGTGATGAAACTCAGAGACCAGAATTAAGTTAGTTCCCAGAAACCCTCAGTCAGTTAAGAACTTTTTTTGTCTGCCTCGCCATTGTAACCATGGGTCATCCACTGGAGCTGTACAGTAACTGGTGTAACGATAATCGTAAATTGGTGATTCAAAAGTCCGAAGAGGTTTGAAACTTACATGAAACGGCTCGCAGTGAATCACATTACCATAGCGGGACTTAATATTCCTGGCACATCCCAATTGACGTTAGGCGATACAATCAAACAAACAGCTGACCGTAGTAGTTAAGCATTCAAAGACCTGTAATTTCCTGCAAACGTTGCCAAAAACGTTGTCATTGACAAATATAACCACTTAAAATAAAACTTTGTTAATAGGAGATCAGTCTTATCGTGTTTAATTGTGTGTTGTTCTATTTCTGTTATAATTTTGAGCCGAGATCGTAACAAAACTGGGGGCTCGAGTCCGGAAAATTCCACAATTATTTGAGCATTAGGGAAAGTAGAAAAATTTATTACAGCTGTACGAATCATCTGGTCATGGTATATATTCCAGCCCAGAGTAATTACCTCAAGAAAAGTTGTTGTGGGGTGGTCTAGGTAAAGTAATGCATGGAGGCCTCAGTTTGACCGGTTAATTTGCAGGTTTAAGATAGTGAATTCATTGGTTCATTTATTTGTGTGGTGGTTGTACAATTGTAGGCAAGAATGGCTTTCGTACAGGCTGTTTCGTTTTCAGACGGTACATTTGAGGAGTTTGATTCGTTCAGGAAGGCAGAATACAAATTTAGCGGAACAGTAGGAGCCAAAATAAGTCTGGAGAAAAAAGCAAGTCTTTTTTAAAAAGCCAATTAATGAGGCATTTTTAAAAGCAAGAAATTTGATGCTGGAAAATATTGCCAGCGTGTAGATACCTAGAAACAACACAAATGAGAGAAAAGTGAATGAACTACAGGTAACTGAAACAAATGAGTTGGATTATCAACGGAATTATAAGGAATTAGGGAATTGAAATCATAGAGTAACAAATCCAGCAGTGAAGCAAAAGTGGGTTTGATGTTGGGCAGGCACCTAAAAAATGGTGCCTGGAATTTATAGAAAATGAGGTTGACCAATTGTTTCACCACTTGAAAAGATGCTAATTTGCAGTGTGGCGAAAGAACCACGGACATTTAGTCAACATTTTTTTTGAGGGTTCATCGGCTATAAGTCGAGAGAAATCTTTGCTAGTTTGAAAATTGGATCCAAGAGTAATGATATGAATAGTGAAGCAGAAATTGCGGGAGTGTACCAATTTGTTCCTGAATACTACAGACAAAAAGTCCGATCTGAAGGAAGCATAATGACAACCGCCTGTAGAGTTGAAGGAAAACAGAAACAGATTTGCTCAGTGGCTAATGGCTAAGAAGTGGATCCAATTTTGATAATTTGCGCCAACTAGTGCTAATTGAGCAATTTAGAAATTGTGTGTGCATGGGAATCAAAACTTACTTGGAAGAAAAATTAAAGTAGCAAACTTGCAAGAAGCAGCAACTAAGCGGATTGAGTATAATAAGCCATTGAGTGGGAAGTTAACAGCACAAATCAAATCATCAGTTCAAGAATAACCAAAATCGTGTAATCATTCAGGCCAATGGAAAATCCAATGCTCAGGTGCAGGCAAATAAGGGCACCAAAAACACCACAGAAGTAGACAAACAGTGTTGAACAGCGTCTAGCAAACAAAGTTCAAGTGGTTTTTGGTTGGCACGCCTGGGCACAAGAAGTGGATTGTCGGCAGTTCACTGCTGCCAGTAGTACAAAGAAAAAGATGGAGGCTGTGCCACAAAGATGGCCGCTTCACTTGAATAAGTTGTGGGGGGGAGGGTTCCTCAGGATTAAAGTCAAATGTGATCCTGATGAAGTCGTGTGGAATTGCGGCCTTTGGAGTAATGGTACGATTTGTATCCTGGTTGCAAATGTGAGGAAGTCCCATTAAAAATTGTGAGGGATACTTGTTCAGGGACAAAGTATCAATTGGCGGGACTCGGCATTGATGAACATAGTGGACAGGAAACCACGCGCTCATACAAGGTATCGGTATGGAGGTATTGAGTGTTCCCTACACAAAGTTAATTAAAAGTCAATGTTCTGCAGGGTCAGTAGAATGGGGAGTCCAGAGGGAACTTCCGATTAGAGGAGTAGATGTACTCCTTGGTAATGACTTGGATGGGGGATACAGGTCATCCTGGAGCCAATTGCTTGAAAAAACCCGTGTGTTGACGACACGGAGGACTTTGATGAAATTGTATTCCCATCAGGTGTGGTCACTCGCTGCAATGAGTTCGAAAAGGTCAGGGGAGCCGGTGCCTGAAGAGTGTAGTGTCAGGGATCGACTGATGGATCTACACTGAGCACTGATGAGGGGGTAAGTGGTGATACGCCATGTGGATTAAAATCCAAGTGCTGCTCGAGGCAGGTGGGGAGTATGACACCACAAAATACATGACAATTTGTTACGTGAGGATACTCCCATGTTGGATGAAAATCTAAGTGCTGCCGAGGCAGGTGGGGAGTATGACACCACAAAATACACTTGTAACAATTTGTTTACGTGGTGATACTCCCAGGTTGGATGCAAATCCAAGTGCGCCGGGCAGGGTTGGGAGTGGGACACAAGAGTACCTTGCCACAATGGAGAATACATTCTCACCAATGGTGGAGGAGATGTATTTTGTAATGACCATGAAGTACATCATGACGAGGTATATACATGAGAAAAACACGTGAAGAGCTGATCAAACAGACAAAATGAAGATTGATGAAGACGGAATGTACTTCATCAAATTGTGGTACCCAAAGTTTACCAGTCGGAGGTCTTATCTATTGGTCATGACAGTCCCATGGCAGGAAATCTGGGTGTTCGGAAGACTGAGATCGAATTCTGACATGCATTTTGGTGGCGACACTCAGAAAGGATGTGGCCAGTTAGTAGGACCGGCATACTGCCAGGTCGTGGCGTAAACCAAACAAAAAGATTAAGCAGGCTCCTCTGAAGCCCATACCTGCTTTTGATGAATTAGTCAAGTAAATTAATGATTGTGTAGGCCCTAAACTAGGTAAGGGAATTCAAGACCTCGTGATTCATAATTTGTGCAGCAAACAGGTTTCCTGAGGCGAATCGCCCTTAGAAAAAACATTCGGGGCTCAAACATAGTCAAGGATGTCAATTTTTCCACCTTGTGGGGTTCCCAAATCAAATCCAAGTCGGATTCAGGGTTCCAATTTTACATCTGGATTGTTTAAGCAAGTTCTCAAGGAATTAGGCATAGAGCAAAATTTTGGCTCGCGATAATGCACAAGCTCAAGGAGCTTGGAACGCTGCACCAAACACTGAAAAACATGATGAGGAGTTATTGCCTAGAATTTGAAGGATTGGGACGAAGGGAATACATTTTATTATTTGCGCCAGGGAGTCAGTCCAAGGGACTTTGGGGATTCAGTCCGTCTAGGAGTGTTCGGACAAAGTGAGAGGTCACTAAAGTTGCTTAAAGAAAAATGGTAGGTCGCGACTCTGAAGTTTGGTTTGCTTGGACTTGTTTCCAAATTCAAACTAGACTGAAAAGAACCTTAGAAATTGCTAGACAAAACTTAGAACAGGACCACAAAGCATGAAAGTTTGGTATGACAAAACATGCACAAACAAGAGATTAGTTCTGGGACAAGGTACTGTATTGTTTCCACTTCAGTAATCCCTTGCAGGTGAGTTTCAGGACCTGCTGTATGAAATCACGGGAGGGGGACCTTAAGTTAATTGTGTAAAACCCAGGAGTAGAAGGACAGACGCAACGTATGTCTTTGATACATGCTCAAAAAGTATGTGGAGTAGAGAACCAAATCCCAATTGGTGATCCTGTTGCGGCACACCAGTAAACAATTCAATAGAGTCTTGATACACGAAAAATATGTGAGCGTTCAGATGGCCATGCGCAAAGGTAGTACAGAGTAGTGTACAGATGAAGTGAGATGTGTGACTATTCACTGAAGCTCAAAAATCTGATGTTTTGGTGAAACATCGATTGGACCTAGTTTCTCATCTGCCACATGCTACAAGATTGGAAATCTTGGGGGGAGGGGGGGTCAAAACAACCCGAAAAATCAAGATACGTACAGCTATGCTGAAACAAAACAACAAAAACAGATTGAGGAGTGCACCACCCGATAATCCACCCATCCACTCAGTTGCGCCGACATTATAGTTATACCCTTTTCGCCGAACCAAGTCACCATTTTGCCGACAGAATTTTGTAAATGGGGGGGGGGGGGTGTCACAATCCCCACACCCCCTATGGGGACCGGCCTGTGTCCACCAAAGGAATTACAGCACAATTGAAAAAGAAGGTCCGAATGGTTTTGCCTATTTCAGCATTGAGGTATATTTGAGACGCCGCCGCTTCCCAGGCATCGTATTCAAGACCACAACCGCTGCATTCTTGCATAGAAGAAAAAACAAAAACAGACGAAGCATGAGATGGTTACAATTTTCTCAAGGTTGATTTGGAAAAACTACACATTGTGGGAAAAAACAATGTAATCCCAGATGCATGTATAGAGCATGGAAATGATATAGTGATTTCAAGGGGCATTGTAAAAGAATTATCAGAATCACAAGTTGATAATCAGTGATTGTTTTGAAATTTTTGGTTTGGTCACAAGACTGAAAATTTAACAAAAGTGTGATAGAATGTTACTTAGTGCTGGACACTTCATTTAGTTTTGTATGTAAAGTTAACACCCAATACCGAATCACAGTGCTGTATTGAAAGGTCTTGGCCCGCAATTGTATAATCTGGCTGTAAAATGTTCCCTTATCATCAAAGGCTTAAAGGTTTTGTTAGAAAATGAAGGACGCTATCCTTGGGAAATCAAAGTATTTCCCTAAGGACTTCTACAGACAGGATACGTGCACTTTGTAGCTAGCCATTTAGACTTTTGCTTAAGGCATCGCATGTCTTGTTACAACTTGGAAAATATCAGAAATACAATTTATTGGTCTAACAACATTAATATAAGTACTTCATGTTTATTTTTTTATTGCAGGTATTGCTGTTATATGGCCCCCATATTTTTAAAATTATTAGATTGGCTTCCATTTTGAATTTGGAATATTACTCAAGTGTTACAAGTGCCATGCACTTACTTGTTCATTGGGTCCTATAGTATATCTAGTAACTCCATACTTTGATAATATAGGGTTGAATAGATAGTTATCATTAATGGCGACGCATCTTGGATTTCTCAAATGATCAAGGTTGCCCAGGTGGCACCGGCAGATTCTTATTTACACACCCTTATCTATCATTTACAGCAGAAAAATTGTGTCCAAACTCAATTTTACGGTCAGGCCATAGTATGACATCTGGCTACCTGACAGGTCTGTTTGTGTGAGGGTGGTGCGAGGAGAGTGTGTGTCAGTCGGTCTCGCGAGCGCAGTGTGTCACGTCGGTTCTCCGGTTTGTCCGTTTTCCGTCAGTATTGATTCGAATTATGTCTTGACCTTAATCTTGGTGGGTGTTTTAGGTCTCTGTAAAGTTAGTTATATTTTTGTTTACCAAGGAATCACCGCCCCTGAGTCGGTTGGGGGATACCAAAGAGGATCCAGACAATTTTTTTTATTATTATTACCTGTACTTTGTTGGTGGTTGGAGGCAAAACATTACAGATATGGTCCAAACCAAAACCCTTCTACTCACAAGCTTCGACTAATACATCTGGATATCAATGTCATGGATAAACTTAGATTGATTTAGCCCATCTCAACAGAGAGAATACAGCCAAGCATCATGGGTCAGACATGGCATCTGGAAAGAAGCGAGCACAAGGACCAGAGAATGGGAACAGTCAGATCGGCGCCAAAAAAGGCAAGTTGACACACAACGACGGCGCATACAGCGGTCGAAGATTGGGCGAGCAAGGAAAGGAAAATAGTGATTGAAGAGGGGTTTTCTTTGGGGAAGGTTTTGCACAGGATTTTCAGAAAAACAAAACACCAAATCGACACAAAAATTAAAGGACAAGACAAAACATAGGAAATCAAAGTATACCATCACAGCAACACCGAAACACACAACAAAAGCTCACAAAATCACTCTCCCACCCCCGCTAATTTTTTGAAAAATGCTGGCTTAAAGTTTGTATTATGGTCAGCAATTTCATGTGCAGTTACTTTGTTTTTATTCTAACCAGAGATAAAAAAGCGTTTTTTTTAAAAAAAATGGGGAGAAAAGGACGTTTTCTGAAATTTGCATCTATGAATAAGACAAACGTTCTAGGTGCCTTAATCCTTATCAACCTTTGATTTTACTGTCGGGGTGACCCCCGACGGCCCCACCCCTGGTGTTTGGGGATGAGAAAGGGAAAACGGGGGACAAAACATAGTGCATAACTTGGCCCGCATCGCATTGGCTTAAAACTGGCTAAGTGGCTTTCCCCAGTCTTTGCCTTGGCTTAGCTAAGGTTCTGAAACATACCCCGCGAGCTTGCTAGAGGGACTGTGTGGGGATGACGCAAAAATTACCTGGGTCGCATTGTAGATCGCTGGATGTCTTCACCTATCTTATAAATATTAACTGTCCCGCGGCGTTTTCTTTGGTCTCAATGGTTGGGTGCGGGCGATGGTGCTCATATGTACACATTTAGGGCTTAGCAGTGGGACGTACCGAACGGGGGGTTGGGAGGCAGGGGAACCGTTGCTCGAAATATGGAATGGAAATTAAACACCCAAGGAGCGTGAGCACCTGCTCAGAAAGCCGGGGACCCCCCCCCCCACAATTGAACTGGACCGTTGTACAGTGTATATGGAGAATGACCCAAATTCACCCTCGGAAAAAAAAAAAGGAGTACCCCTTTCGCCCCTCCTCCATTTGCAAAGTTTGGTTCGCCACTGGGGTGGCTATCCGGATTATTGCAACAAAGTCGGCTATCGATGTATTAAAGGCGGATGGTCCGATTTAAGATTATCAGTTGTTCTTCTTGATACCAATGGCCTTCGCCGAAAAAAAACCCATCTGTGAAGTTTCGCGCAGATATTTCAATCCGTTTTGATTGTGAGAGCAGAAAAAACGTGATTTGTTGAGCCCCATAGAGTACTGTTGTAAAAATATAATATTGGTCGACCAAACTGGAGTACACATCGCTCGTAATCCCAAAACTAAAAACATCATTTAGCCCATTTAGCTTTTCTTCTGATACCAAATTTCGACCACTTCGGGTATTTACAATAGGGATTCTGGGGACGAGGCCTATTAGCGATTCGGCCATGGACCTTTAAACAAGGTCCCTAGTCCGAATATGGAAAAGGCCCACTGTTACCCAATATGCAAAAAGGTCTGGAAAGCGGACCTACTATAATTTTTCGGAATTGGAAGGTGACCTTTTAATTTTCGGACTAGCGGGCCTTATTTAATTTTCGGATAAAAATTGCCGCGTATGTATAAAAATATTACATTGCACGGCATTTGTTATTATTATTACACGTTTATTACATTACACGACAGATCACATTACGCGTCGATATTACTTTCCCGAAAATAACATAACACAAATTTTCGCTAACAACGTGACCGAGTAATCATTTTGCCGTATTGTGTAATAAAACTTATGTATAAAATTGCTGCGTATGTAATAAAATATTATTACTTACTGCGGCAAAATTTTATCCGTATGTAAGAAAATATTATTACATTACGCGCCAATTTTATTACATTACGCAGTATACCACGTATACTGACGTGTTTTATTACGCCGCATTTTTATAGTTGATTCTAAATAATCTTAATATTGTGGTTTAATTATATGTAATGTTGTTTTGGACATCCCAAATTCTTGAACCATTACAAATCATTAAAATCTGTACTATATGATATAAAAATTCAGGAAAAAAAATCACTTGTGCACAGGCTCATTCTTTGTGTTTGAAAGGTTTTGTCTGACTTATAGACGTCTACGATACGAATGTTTGGAAATTGGGGGCACTCTTATTGCTTTACCCATTAGGCAAACATTCACAAGACTTAATTTATCAAAATAATCATTTATAAATTAAATAATTATAATTACTTAGAGTTTACTAGTGTCCTGTGTTGAAAGCGTGGAGTTCAACGAGGAATCCCTCACAGCGAGGACGTCAAAATGACAGCGCATAATTCACATAATTTAACTCCTCAGGTAATATATTCCATGGGAATCTTCTCAAGTCCTGAAATAACTTTTGTCCAGCAGTTCACAGACGACAAGGTTTAAATTAAAGTCCCTCGACGATAATTAATCCCCAAGTATATATTCAGTCCAAGATAATCACCACGATTTCTACTGTCCCAATTTGGAATCTTATTTTGGATTCCCAGCACTTTCGGCTTGCAACGACGACAGTAGAATATTATAGCACTCTGCTCGCATGGAATTATATATCCTGGCACTATGTCACTTTGACAGGTTCTGCCGCCTCAAGGGAGAGTAAAACTAGCTATCTTCTAGCTAATTGTTACTAGTGGATGCTGCCAGAGAGTCCTTACTCAAATATCCATTATATTGACTTCATAAGCTATCAAAGCTTTCTAACATAATCATTACATCATTTCACATCTATAACTTTATGGGGAAATCCCCCATGTCAACAATGTTTTGATCAAAGCATAAACAGTTGACTCATTTCCTAAGTTTACATCTTGGGAATTCGCTCCATTCCCTTATTGGCAATCTAAACAGTTGCATTTATCAAAACAACTAGGGGTATTCCCCTTTCTCTCTTGTATAGTAAACAAAGTAACTTTCCCGTGAGAAATCTTTTCTCACATAAAAATTGAAGAAATAACATAAATACTATTTTTTCAATCACACATGGAGGCTATACTACAATATATTTAAGAAGACACTCCCATTGGTGCCGGGATAGTAGGGCTCCAAAATTATCTTATTTTAGTATTTTTTTGAAAAGAAGCTCATTAGTAGTAGGCAATTACCAAAAACGTTTCCAAAATCTTTGAACGAGTGAGGAATAATCTAGAAACAAACTGGGTAGCATAGAACCCCCAGGCGAGGCCAGGAAAAATGTGAAGAATAACTCCAGACCAATAGTCGGTCAGACGGACACCAGAGACGGACACCCACAAAATCTGCATACCACGGTTATGTTCAATAGTTATATACTTCATTAATATATTCTTGTTTATTGATTGTTGCAAGTGTGTCACCATGTTAAAAATCGATTCACTATATCATTGAGGATGTGTCGAAAAATCTATTCAACGTCCGTAAATCGTACCTTTAAGCCGTATTTCTTTGTCCCTCGTAACGTACGTCGCAGTTCATATCTCATGAATAGAGATGACATTTGATATATACACTCGACAGAACTAGTTCTACCTCGCAGTTCCACCATATGGCAGACACCCGGAAACGTATTTAATGGCGATAGTAATATTCAGGAGGTCAACCTTGCTGTATTTCTTCCTGGCCTTTCGCAGAGACATACACCGCTGTTCCGGTTTCGCCCCTCAGCGGCAACTGAGTTTTTTTATGTCATAAGCGCCATCATGCGACATGCAGGGCATCAAATCAAAGATGGCGGCGCACATGAATAAATAAACAACCAAAGTTACTGTGGCACAAACCACGTCAAATAGCAAATATGAAACAAGTAGTACACGGATCTTGTAAAAACTAATACGGAACCTTATTGTGTTTTGGTTTTTATAGCTGATAAACTTTTCGAATTTTCACACTTGCGTTTGCACCAATTCACCGATTCCGAGCGCAGTTGCAGTGACTTGGTGTACAACGAGTGGAAATTTTGAACACTTCCGTAGTTTTCCTCAATGAAATCAATAGGTGAAATCAACAAATAAGATATAATGAGTAATGCCCTCGCTGTTCTTTAGTGCTAATGTATCCGTTAATTTCACTATTGACTAATGAAAATGCGTAATAAATACATGTAAAAAGTTTTCCGAATATGGCATGTTAATATCCCTTTGTTGCTTGGCTTGACCTTAAATTAGATTAGCTAAGCGAGTTGTACTTGTTTTGTATATATTATTAAGTCATCAGGAGGACATATTAAATTGTGTTATGTAAAATATGTTTTTTGGACATCTGTCTGTCCATGAGTCAAGCTAAGCCTAGCCTATCTACACAACTAGTTAGGCACATTTCAGAATATCCTCGACAAGAGGGCTTCACTTCATCAGATCCCCCAATCCGTAATTTGATGACTACAATGTTATTGGACATAAAGCGACCCTTGGCACGTTTTTCATAAAATTTCGTCAATTTGTTCTCAAACGATAGTCTCGGCCATTGGAAGATTAATATGCTAGATTTATACATAAAAATAACATACCCAAGAACAGATTCAATTTTAAAATCTTAAAGGATGCTTGTTCCGATTTATGTCTGTTGTGTCTCTACTTGATATGAGAGCCGGACTTGCACATAGCCACAATCAAGTACCGCGGGGAAACAAACATATGCAGTTTTTGATGGTGGAAGCGATAATGCTTATTGCAGAGCCCTATTATACTTGCGATATGATGGTTAACCCTTAAAACGGCAGGTTTTTTGTTGAATCTTGGGAATGAAATGGATTTGAGGGCTCAAATTACAGGACGGCAATGAGAAAAATACGGCCTTTCATCCGATATTAAAATCAACACTACGGCAAGAGTTCCATATGTCCCCTTCCCTACGAAGTCTGCAATCTAATCCTGTGGTTTCTTCCATCATGCTGCAGAATTCGTAGGGGAGGGGCCATATGGAACTCTTTCCGATACTACTTCCAGGTAATTTTAATCAACAAAATAGACTCCTTGAAATTAAAACCACAAAGGTCACAGGACAGTCAAACGGGGTGCATGCCATGGGAATCAACTCCGACAAGTGTTTTCTTGTGTTAAGCTCCATTTCTGTCGTCTACTGGAGGATTTTATTATAAAATCATTCTGTTTACCCGAATGTCGTTGATTTGGTCGTAATAATTTCAGGTGAAAACTAATTTTATATAAAAGCTTTACAACCATGCAAAAATATCAATTTTAAAAAATCTTTTTAAATGTACCAGTGCCTCTTAAAGCAGCACTGGCACATTTTCAGAAAATTTGAAATTTCTTCAATTTGCTCCCATATGACAGTCTAGGCCATTGGAAGAATAGAGATATATTTTGCACATAAAAAATAACATGCCCCAAAACAGATGGGGACATCAATAAGAGGCTTAAGACATCCAGGGAATTTGTAGGCTAACCTTTTGTCAACAACAACTTTTATCAACAAATGTGTCTATTACATGAATATCATAGACTCATACTCATTGACATTAATACCACAAAGGTCACAGACCGGTCAAACAAGGTGCATGCCGTGAGAATCAACTCTAGCATGTGTTTTCTTGTTACACGCCATTTCCGCATTGTCTGCTGAATTAATGTCGCCGGCGACATTAATTATAAAATCGTTCCGTTTACCCATAAGTGCGCTGATTTGGGCTTAATAATTTCAGGTGAGGGCTAATGTATATAAAAGCTTTACAACCATGCAAAAATATCAATTTTGAGAAATCTAGAGGGCGCACCATTTTTCAAATGTGCCAGTGTCTCTTTAACATCACTTTCCCAATCTAGAATAATCACAGGAATAATCATCACCCCTTCTGTGGTGGCAGAATATTAATTCATCCCCAATTTATCTAGTTCTATACATCATATTAAAAGGGCACCACGGTCCCCACCAGATCCTCGGCCTCGACTTTCACATCATCAAACCGGAGATTTTGGTACCACTAAAATGCTTTATTTTTTCTTATCGCAACTGCAAAATATTTTGACTGGCCTCTTTCCCATTGTGATGCTACAGGCTGAAATATAGTATGTTTACGGTATTCGCAATTTTGTATTTTCGGTCCGTAAACAGACAGAAATGACAGCACGGTGGCCCATGGGACAATGAGAAACACAAACAAAACATAAAACAAAACCGCAAGACCAAGTATGTGGAGTCACTTTTGCCTCATAACCCTAGTTCGATGAGCCCAATTTTGTCTTTTTTTTGTCAGAAGAAAATGAAAAATTGGCTGCGAATGGAACAAAAATGCAATAAAGAATAATTTCCACATTTCGCATAGCTCAATTTCTAAAAAAAAGCATAGCACCTAGCTGTCAAATGTATAAGACAGATTTTACCTTTTTTTTGGCCAAAGTAGGATTATTTTTACTAATTCAACCTCAAATTTGTGTTTGTCACATTAAATGTTAATGTTTATACAAGCCAACCTGTTGTAGCTTTAATAAGCAGTTACCCTTTATTTACCAAGCATGTATGCTGTTCATACTCAAAATTCCTTCATGAATCCTGTCCATTTGTTTACTAAAATTATTATTGAACCTCCAATTCCATGATTTGGGACTTCTTTGCATTTGTCCCAGCTTAACATTTTAGCGATACATTCACACA
>JAMKCH010058259.1:0-51371 GCA_023653785.1 Ophioderma brevispina | reverse complement strand
TCTGATAAGACTGTTCCCAAACGAACCCTAAAAACACGATCTGTCAAAAAAATCTTAATAAACAAAGGCATTTTACCTCTTAGTCCTAAATTATGCAAATCCTTCAAAATACCATATTTCCAAGTAGTATCATAGGCCTTCTCTAGATCAAAGAATACCCACACAACATGATGTCCTCTAACAAAACCATCACAAATAAAAGATTCAAGATGAACAAGTTGGTCAATAGTACTACGGCCCTGCCGGAAACCACTTTGACACTTAGATATCAGTCCATTACTTTCCAAGAAACAAACAAGACGAGCATTAATCATCCTTTCCATGGTCTTACATAAACAGCTGGTAAGGGAGATCGGATGATAATTTGTTGCCTTGGTCGCATCTTTCCCTGGCTTCAGAACAGGAATAATTGTAGCTTCATGCCATACATTTGGGAACATCCCAGACTCCCATATATTATTGAAAATATCAAGCAGTACAAGAAGGGATTCTTGACATTTACAAAGAGAGTCTAATTTCTGTTTATCAGGAGTATTTTTAAATCTTTGAAATGTCTGAGTATAATGATTGCTCGAAGAATTGTGTTCAAATTCATCTGCCAATAAATTGGCAATATCCTGAGCTTCTGTACATTTACTACCATCAGATTTATCTAGATGAAAAGTGGTATTATTCAACTGTTTTCCACTTATTTTCCTAACCATATCCCAAGCTTTTTTAACAGGAGTTCTAGAATTTAACTTGGATACATATTGCCTCCAAGACTCCCGTTTACTTTTTTTAATAATGCGACAAGCCTTAGCACAGGTTCTTTGATATTTTCTTAAGTTGTTCTTTGTTGGTCGATTTTTAAAAATATGTAACACACTTTTGCGACAATCAATAGCAACTTTACATTCAGCATTAAACCATGGCTTGCGTTTACTATAAGCTTTTGAAGACGACTTGGGAATTGTTTTATTGGCTATATCAATCAAAATGTCAGTGAATGAAGAAAGAGGATCTTCAATTTTATCAAAAGATTGCCTATTAATTAAAGCTAAACAGCTATCATTAAACTCTGGCCAGTTGGCCTTATGAAGTTGCCATTTAGGAACTCTCTCTTCAGGCATTGGCTTATTAATATCTATTTAAATGGGAAAATGATCACTACCACACTGATCATCATGAACTCCCCACAGAAGGTCCACAAAAATAGGGGAATAAATTGATAAATCAATAGCTGATGGAGTACCGGTCGCAGTATGGATGTAAGTACTAGACCCATCATTCAAAATACAAGAATCTGATTTCTCCAAATAAGATTCTACAATGACACCCAACCGATTTGTATCCTTACAACCCCAAAGTTCACTATGGGCATTGAAGTAACCTACCAAAAGGAAGGGAGAAGGAAGTTGACCAATCAATTCATCAATTTCATCTAAACCTAATTTATATTTAGGATGAATATAAACAGAACAAACAGTTATTATGCGGTGAAGAGTAACTTTAACAGCAAGTGCTTCCAAATTGGTATTAAGATGTATGACAGAATGAGGGACTCCACCCTTAATCAGTATAGATGACCCTCCAATAGCTATATTATCCACTGGGGATACAGCTGTTTTGTTATAAGAATCGTACCCCTTAAAACAAATTTTATTAGAATCAGTCTTTTAGACATGTTTCCTGGTCAGTTATAAGTGTTATGTCTTGTGGACGTCTAAGGTCAGAAATACCTTTCAAACACAATAAACGAGCCTTGTGCACAAGTGATCGATTTTAATTATAACAAAACCGCATTTAAGGATTTTAATCAGATTGGATCAAGAATAGAATTTGGCATGTCCAAGCACAATTATCTATACAATTCAAAATTACACATCAATTCTAATCTTACTAAGAGGTATTTATGTCTCAACTAAAGTAGCGTTGCCAGGTTCAATGGTGATATGTCCTCACAGCAAAGCCTCCAAAAGACAGTATGCAAAGTCACGCTTGAAATTCTTCAAGTAATATATTTATTCCATGGGGAATTTTCAGTTCCTGAAGGGTAATTTTGTCCAGCAGTCAAGACGACAGGGTTAAAAAAAATCCCTCGACGACACTAATCATTCCACAGTTTCAGTCCAAGATAATCACCACGATTTCTATCTGCCAAAATTTTGAATCCTATTTGGATTCCCAGCACTTTTGGCTCAAGACGACAGTAGAGAATATAATTACAGCGACTCTGTTCACATGGAATTTTAAATCCTGGCCACTAGGTACTTTACAGTCTGTCTCAAAGCAGAGTAAAACTAGCTATGAATTCGAACGCCGTGGTACAGTGGATGTGGCCGAGGAGTCTTATCAAAATCTCCATTAATATCATTACTTCACAAAGTTCCCACGTCTTAAAAATAGACATACCACAGCATCATGCATAAAACATAACCTCGCACTAGCTGAACCAATTGGAATTCACATAATTATATCATCGCAATCACTTCCTAGATAACCTTTATGGGGAATCCTCAGATATGCATGTTTTGACTTAAAGCATAAAAACAAGTTGACGCAGTTACTAAGTTTACATTTTGGGGAATTCCCACTTCCCCTATTGTGCAATCTATCTAACAGGTGCAGTTGCACAAAAACACTAGGGGTATTCCCCTTTCTCTCTGTTATAGTAAACAAAGTACTTTTCCCATGGAGAAATCTTTTCTCAATAAAATTGAAAAATCCCAATTTAATATCTTAAAGTTTAAGCTATGAAAAATGGAGGCTATTAACATAGGCATTTAACTTCTCATAATGGGTCTAAGCCCTTCTGTATTCCATTGCAGAATGACATTATTAGTAGTGTCACTTTTTAACAGAATTAGAGAACAGTTCATACTATCATAATTTTCTGGTGTTTCAGGGACAACAAAAGGCCATGCCCTCTACTAATCACGTTGACAAAAGGGCATCAAATTGTTAAAAGCTGAATGGATCCTTTGCTCCCTTTGAAAAATTCTTAATTGATGTGATGTGTAGTAGTACCTATGATTTCTTGACTTTGACGAGGGGTCAGAATTAGGTGTTTTTAATTGTTTGGGATAACCTAGTTTCTTTGGGTGATAGAACTAGGTTGACCATTGTCAGTTCCTCCAGTTTTCTTTTGGAGCCCTTTTCTTTTCTGTTAGATCTACTTAGTTGCTTAGTAGTAGATGCCTGAACAGTCTGATCCCTTTATATGAACTTGATTGTCTCTTCCAGGGATCTCTAGTAAAAATACGAGAATTTACTCGGCAAAATCATCTTAGTTGCATATCTATCCTTGATTTTCCTTACCATTTCTAAATAATGTTGAGGATGGGCAAAATCAATTAGGCCAAAAAGTCTGTTTGGGTATGATGTACTTAAAGGAATTGTTTTTGCCACTTTTCACCTGAGACGAATATACCTTACAGAGATCGGAGCAAAGCTGTAATCCATTGTTAACAGTTCGAGCGTATCGAACCAGGCTCGGTTTCGCTTGCAATGACTTGGCGGCACGGTGGCGCTGTGAGCACCTATAGTTTCTTTGAGCAATGGTATGTGCAAATACAGGCAGTTTTACTCAATTTTGTTGCTAATTCATGACCTGACATGATATAATTTTATTAGGGACCCGCTCAATTCACATTTACGGGTTGTTGGACCATGTCAATCAATAACTTTCAGTCTCGTAAGCATTAAGTCCAAATTCAAATAAAATGTTCAATTAGATCCAATCTGTTTTAAAAAATATGAGTTTGAGAAAATAAACTGGTCCAAAATTGTTTCAATTCTGTGATATTGAAAGAGAAAATAACATTAATTAAATCGGTTATATTTTGAAGATATCCAAAAATTCATTAATACATTGAAATTTGAGCCAGCAAATTCTACCTATAGGCGACAAATGAGTGTACAAAGGGGTCATTTTAAGTTATTCCACGGCTTATATGCAAAAGTCAGGGAAGTACTAAACTGTGTTCAAGGCGTTTTGACAAATAAAAACACGCACGTGTGAGCTACGTATTTCAATAAATAGCCTGCCAAACTCAAATCTGGGGTTATACATTGAAATTGAAATGTATTGAATAACGATACTGCTTCTCGATCAGTCGAGGGAATCGTTAAGTAACTATTAATGCCGTACAGGACAAGACACGACTGCAAACAATCCATAGTTACTTGCTGCGAATCTCTGTTAGGTCTATATTCGTATCAGCTTTTCACAACATCAGCATAATTCTTTGATATGGTACCCGAGTGAGAACGAAAAGTATCTCTGGCCTTTTTATAAGTCATTGTTACCTGTCACTTGATTTTTTGGATTCGTTTCTTTCCCATTAGGACAGGACTAGAATTTGCCTGATGTGAGGTACCACTGTCAATTCAAACATTTAGAGGTTCCTTACAATTTGGGACATTGTGGCCCTCTCGCCACCTTTTCACAAACTTCTGAACTTCTACAATACGTATTAAAGTGGCCAAAACCGTGGAACATTTTAAAAAATATGTAGGGCTAGGGATGTATCCTATAATGGCACCTGAAGGTGAACCATTTTTACTGACTTGGGTAAAGTTAGCGCATTAAAGGTTATATAAACGTACCCGTACTGATTTTTTTACCATCTCTTGTAATCATAATTCTGTGGATATGGGTGACATTTTGAGATGCCAACCAACTAAATTTTATCCTAGAACAATTCTTAATGTCATGGCACTTAATTACACCCTTCTTAGAGTTACGGGTTCTATGAGGAGTAACTCTACCTGGAACTTGGGCAAGCATGGTAGTCATTTTGAGGTTTATCCGGACTGAAACTTTCGGTCGACCTCACAAAATATCCCCAGACCTCAGTTTCTTAATATTTCTCACATTGCAGCAATATGTTATGACCTGCTGACAGCAAAAGGGGAAAGATGTTTGATAGGGTTTTTATCATCAAGTCTTGTGGGACAGCCAGAAAATATCACAAGGTTGTCTTGTGGGACAGAGAAACTATCACAATGTTGTCTTGTGGGACAGCAGAAAATATCACAAGGTTGTCGTGTGGGACAGCAGAAAATATCACAAGGTTGTCTTCTGGGACAGCCAGAAAATATAACAAGGTTGTCTGCTGGGACGAGGCAGAAAATTATCACAAGGTTGGTCTGGGGACCCAGCAGAAAATATCACAAGGTTGTATCCGGGACAGCCGAAAAATCCAAGGTTGTCTTCGGGACTTGTGGTGGGAAAGAGAAAAATATCACAATATTGTGCTGTGGGACAGCAGAAAATATCACATGGTTGTCTTGTGGGGCAGCTATGGGAAATAAATGGAGTATTAAAGTTTAACGACAACTCAACACAATTGGGTTATATCGTGTCAGTTAAGATTATTTAAAACATCAAAACCTTTATTAAAAATACACACACAATAAATTTTAATTACAACATTTTGAAAAAAAAAAATGTAAACACATTTAAACAAATCAGCTCCTTCAGGAAATTTATTGCCTGAAGGAGGCCTAATATCTTGAAATAATGTTTTCAAATTGGGAACGCTTTATAATATTTTCTACGAATAAGCACATAATCAACGCACTCAAGAGTAATAAATGTTTAACAGAAGAAAGAGCACATCACAAGGAATTACACGAGGGACTGGCTCACCTCTAACAAATAATATGGGTCATATATGTATGACCAATGTTACATCGCGCTAATACACTCTCGTCCCTTCGTCCAATCAAACCTGAATGCCAGCAGACTCTAACGTTGGTGAAAAGCATGCAGTTTATATTAGGAAATGAATCCCACAGCATTGCCATATTTCTGATTGTAGTCTTAACTGAAAGCCTTAAAATCTGTTTAAGGGGATCTCAATATTTGGTTATTCTATTAAGGGTTCTTTCGCCAATCATCAACCTTTTCATTGCCTTGAATACCCATGTGACTCGGAATCCAAGCTCTTAAAACAACAGATTTATTCAAGTAGACAAATTGAAGGTGATACTTTCAACACTTCTTCGTAATAGGGATGACAACTCTCTGCCTTTCAAAGTCATAAGACTAGATAGTGAATCAGAAAATATAATGAAAGACTCTCATTGGAAATTTCAGCTAACTCTAAGGCAACTTAAGTGCCTGCAATTCGGCAGTGGTGAAACTAGAAGCATTATCAGGTAACCTAAACTGGCGGTGGTCACGCCGACTTAAAGCAGTTGCAGCAGCCCTTTCCAAAACATTAGACCCATCTGATAAATTGCTCGATGTTGATGATATTTATGTCTAAGATCATCAAAATTTAGCTTGAAAAACAAAGATCTCGTTAGACCCTTCTTATATTGACATAAAGTTAGGTCAATATCAAGTTCACCATTTTGGTCCAAGAGGACTAAGGAAAATCCCCAAATGAAGCAATGTTATCAGCATTTGGACACACCTGTGAAAACACCCTTCTTCTTAGTAAGGATTCCAATAGATGGAATAGCATTAGGTTACTAGTATAAGAAGTTGGTTAAATTAGGCGAAAAGGTGCTCTCATCTTAGATGTAATGGAGTTCATTAGCTTCGACATATAAGCTTTGCATATGAGAGGTACGAAAAGCACCCAAGCGTAGTCGAAGACCTTGATTCTGACTAGGTTCAAGCTTTTTCAAATATGACTTACGAGAAGAAACTAAACAATGTGCTGAAACCATAATCCAATTTTGATCTCACAAGTGATCTATAAGGTGAAGCATGTGAAGCAAAAACGACGATCTGCACCCCAGTCCATTGAAACTACTTGTAAAAGGATTCCGAGCTTTTTTGACATCTCCTTACTGCCAAGTAGTCAATATGAGCTTTGAAGTTCAATTTACTGTCAAATAGTAAGCCCAAGAAATTTAGTCTGTTGAACCAACAGGATTAGGGGAACCATTCAATTTAGTTCTGGGTCAAGGTTAAGACGCCTTTTGTTGAAAAATGCATACAAACAGTTTTAGTTTTAGAGAAACAAAACCATTTTCATCTGCCCACTGTTGATTCTTATTCAGGCAATTTTGCATTAAGAAAATAGGGGTGATTGTGCAGTATCATTATGAGTGATGGGAAGTGAATAAGATTGTCGATGGTCGGAAAACTAACATAAGGGGTGTGGGCGGCAGCCGAGCCCATTAATCTGAAGTTTTTCTGGCCGAACGATATATTATGAGTCAATAAATGATACCGCAAACCCTTTATTTATATTTATTACTTAAAACAGCTTGGATTAATAGAAAATGTATTGATGAGTCCGGGTGAGGACCCATTATTGCAGAATAATGGGCAGTAAAAACTGACCAATCAGAATGCTGTATGTTCAAATGGGCAGCAGAGGTAATATAATTTCTGATATAACCTATGTAGTTTTTGTTTTTATTACACCTCACTGTGACTCTGGGGATGAGGTTGTAGGGAAATCCGTATCAGCCAATGAAATAGCATGATTAGGTCATGAATATTCATGAGGATGTAATAACAGAAAATATAATCTTTGCACAAGGATTAAGTGTCAATCAAAGTATTGCGTGGCCATTGTATTGGTGAATGTACCTACCAAACAATTGCTTGTGCCAACATTATCTGTCCAACCAAACCTTTTATACCCACAAATGTAAATGCAGTTGTCAAAAAGTGCAATAAGTTACTGGGTTTCATTAGGGTGGTTGCTGGGAAAAATAATTCAGCTGTTCTTCTGAAGTTCTACAGTAGCCTTATAATGCCAGTTATGGACTTCTGTACACCTGTGTGGAATGGGTACCAGAAATAGAGCAAATTCAGCATAGTCTAATGCAGGGGAAACGTCTTATGATGACAAGACTGTGTAGTCTTAATCTTTCTAAGCTTAAAGGTCCATGGCCCGATCGGTAATAGCTTCCTCCCCAGGGACCCCAGATTTTACTGAAGTGGTCAAAATATTGGTATCTGAAGAAAGCTGCTATTTTTCTCATTTAACCTGTGAAATCTTAGGGCTAAATAATATTGGTTTGGATGTTATGAGTGATAATGTACAACCTTTTGGTCGACCAATATTAGTTTACACAGTATTCTATGGGGCTAACAAAATGACGTTTTCAGCTCCCATATCAGAACAGATATCAATATTGTTGTAAAACTTTAGATATAGGGTATTCAGGTCGAGATCATTCAAGATCAAAACTTTGTTATGAAATCGGGCCATCCCCCTTTACGTATAGAAGGGACTATTTTTTATATAACAGCTAAGTAGATTTTTGTCATTTGATTGGAGGATTCCCAGTCACATGTCATTAATTAAATAAATGATATATTGCATGCTTACATCACATACTGTGCACTTTTGTTCTATTTGGCGTGCATTTTGTTCCATATGTTTTGTTTCATTGCATGCCTTGTGCCTCTTCACAAAACGGCGGTCACCTAATGCACGCATTTATACGGGACTTTGGCACGGCTGTTAACTATATTATGATCATGGTTGCAGGTGCCAGTAGTGAGTCTCGGAACTTGCGGCGCTTTGCATGAGTGACAATGGAGTCACGTCTTGTTGTTTCTGCCGGCAAAGTTATGTTTTTGCAGCAGAACTATGCGGAATTCCCGGCCATGATCTTTCTCAGCCTAAGGTTTACTCAGTGATTATAGCAAGTAGCAAGAGAAGGTAAATGTAAATCAACATTTGGGCCTAGCCCTGGGGCCTAGGCCCCTGGGTCGTAGCAAACTTGATACTTGGCTAGCCAGGCTTAGGCTTAGTCTTTAGCCAAGCTAGTCTGAGCTTTATAAAAATGACAGAGCTACTTAGATGTTATATAAAAAACAAATATGAGTTTTTTTCATTTGTGCAATGAAAAGAATGTTTTAATGAGGTTAAAGATGAAATGTTCCATTCAACGAGGCCTTATTTCATCTTTCAACTCATGAAAATATTCCTGTACCACTGCACTTCATAAACCTTTATTATTTGATACGAATCATTAACCTATGACTCATTTTTCCATTTTTGGCAATGTGTGAATTATTTCGATGTATTAATTTCTGTGTTGTCTTGGGATCTTCTGAGTAGTGAGTGCTGCACCTTTGGCATTCTTTTGTGATTCTCAAGCACACTGGACTCAGAAGGTTTTCATTTTTATTCCTAGTTTCTTTGCATTATTGATCTTTGATTTGTTATATTGCTGTGTCCTGCCAAATGAATAATAAAAATAAACCGAACACAATACGAACACCCAGGTAGTATCACCTTTGTTTGACTGCAATGCACTCAGTGCCCTTCTCTAGTGTTTTCATTTCCTCCAATCATGTGTCAGTGTGTAATGCATTCTTGCAGCATTAATTCTCGAGCGTTGATTCAAAGCGCTGGTCGTCCCCATTTGCGCGATAAAACCGTGTGGAAAATAGACCGCAAAACAACTTAGCTGAACATATTGATGTCACTGACTCGAGGAAGATTAAATAGAGTATATATAATTCCATGATGTCATCTGTCACTCTTCATTGCCTTATTAGTTCACAGGATAGTTACAGAAGAACTAAAAGGCATTGTGTTCGGAGTTCCCATTTAGAGGGCACTGTAGCACATCATGTACAAAGAGCACATGGCAGATCTTCTGTTGACTCGATGAGACGTATGGAGATTACAGTGCATAGTTAAAGTGTGGGTGGACGAGACTTGGGTTTGCCTGAAGATTTCAGTGGATCCAGGAATTTTCAATGGGGCACCAATTTCTGCTTCGCTGCGCTGGCTGGGTGTCGACCCAATGTTTTTTCAGTCATTTCAAAATTCTGAAAGTAGGGGGGGGGTATGGGGGATGGGAGCAATGCAACATCCTCATCTACCGGGGCACCCTCACATAGCATTTTTCTATTGAGCAATCCGTATTTTACCGGTGAGATATTTCCCCGGTAAATAATAGTGTAGCGATCGTGGAGAGAGGGCAATTTCTACTGGTGCGAGCATTCGGGAAATACCGACCTTCAGTGATCCAAGTGAAATTTGCTGGGTAGAGATCATTCACGGGTCAATAATTGGCAATGGCATTGTGGTTGAACCCTGTCCCGGGAATTATTAGCACATATCATGGCCCATGTCTTTCCTTTACGTTTGTTTATTACACGTGATATTCGCCCATCGACATCCATGCGTTAGTTTACTTCAGTACCAAAGCATACGCTATGAACACCAAGAGGCACGTCTGGCATATGCAGTTGTTTCACTGCTCATGCATCACCCTTGTGGGGAGCCCGTGTGTTGTTGATCTAAATTGTAAGCCGGTCCGTTGCTTCAGTGACCCAGCCAATTTCCGGTTTCTCTACTGCATACGCACTGATGCCGACGGGTCTTTTTCTATTGAAGTGATTCCGGTATGTTCTCGGGTAAAGTTGATATTCTTATTCAATATGGGGCCCTAGGTTGATTTGGTTTCAAGAGTTAACAAAAAAAAAACTCTTGTGCCCGGCCCTTCAAATGTTAATCATACGAATTATTTTGAACATGAAGTTGAAGGTGTACTTAACTTGATCTCCGAACATCAGCTATGGATGTTTATTAGCACCAATAATACAAATAAGTAAGCATAGTTGGCTGTAGCATTACAATATTTGAGCTGAATTGAACTTGAGTGAGACTTGAATAAGGCTCGAACTGAACTGATAGGATTAATGTCAAAGTCATGTATAATTATATCTATATTGAAAAACGTCAGCATTTTAAAGAGGTCTGTGTAAGTTTCTGCACAAGGTGTTGGTTGGTCTTGTTTTTGCTTTTTTTTTTTTAAATGCCATGTTATTCTAATACCAAGGTCTGTAAAATCAATTTAAAAATTGTGTGAGGAAGGTCTAAAACATGATAGGAATTTCAATGGGATCGGTAGAATCTTCATGATAGGACTATTAAAGGTTTTGCAACGGAGTTTTGGATGCGAGCATCATCGAGGTTCATTTGTAGTGATTCAATAGATAGACACTCAACGGATTGCTTTACCTTGGTTTTTGGTATAGAAATGTCTTTAGAAGGAAAAACAAAGGTGTTTTTTATCAGAGTATGCTTCAATAGAAACCATGGGCTGAATTTAGTGTTTGCTCCCATGTAAAATTAGAAATTCGCATTTGTGTACCAAGGGAGTCAGTCTCGCTTGATCCTTTATTCAGATGGTGTTTTTTTTGGTATAAGTTTTTCACCAGTGCCAGGGTCGAAATTTTAATTTTTTTGGGTCATCTGTTACCAAAGGAAAGTTATCGCGCTGGATTTGGATAACGCTTTAGCACCAGTGCCAAAACAGTATTTTACTTTTTTCGGGTCACCTGCTATTGAAATCTCTCGTGCGCTTTAACCTGAATTTTAATTTGGGACTTTTTGATCACTTCAATTCATCCATTAGAGTACATCTCTTGTTCATTCAGATTTATAGGGTCTGTTCCGTTTTATGCGTCTGTTATTTGCATATGGGTGCTTGACACCGGAATACACTTATCAGCTATATCTTGACTGCCAACCAAATAGGCGGGCCTATGGCGGTGCGGGCATGATGTGGAGAGGTCGCGCCGATGTGACATGTGTGAGTGGCGCAGGCAGAACTCGTGCAGGCCGCTCTGGTGCGTTTAGTTTTGCTTTGCGTTGCGGAACGGGACATCCGGGTAATTACCAGCCTGTTTGGTGGTGGCCGGTATATACGGTACTGTTTGTGGTACATCATGCCTGTGGTTTATAAGGCGCATGGTCGATTTTGCGGCTTTCTATCGACTGCGTCGTTTTTTGTAGGATTGAAAAGCCAGCGTCAGATATTTAGGATTGCAGGGGTGTTCATATTTCGAAATATTGTCTTTTTAAAAAGGTTTGGCAATTGGTTAATATTTTTTGGGCCAGTAAAACCGGCCACATTATTCCTGTAGTGGTAACGCTGAAAGCGGGACCAGACAATTTTTTTTTTTCCTTTTTTGGCGGCCTGCCTTTTGGTCAATAATGGAATAGGAATTTGGAATTACTGTAAATCAAGTGGCAATTTCGCTAGCAATGATTTCGCTAATTTGCTGAGACCTCCAAGTCGTTAAATAAAAATTGCTGCCAATAATGATGAATTGCTATAGTCTTGCTTGGCAGGTTGATTCAAATTAGTGAAGTTGAATTGCTGCAGAAATGTGTGATTTGCTAATTTGCTAAATTGGTTTGCCGTGAGATTTAATTGTTTTACAGTACCCACCTTAACAAAGGGGCGAAAAAAAGTATCAGATTAAACCCGGAATTGACTTCTTGGGACCTAATGGTAAGCGATAATGCATTTATTGCAAGGTCACCTATCCACAACCTGTGGTGATATGGTGGGTTGGTTATTAAAACTGTTTGTTTTGTATTTCACGGCAAAGTAGAAGTAGTGGATTTTGGGGGCTAAAATTGTTAATGGCGATTTTGAGTAGTAAAATGCAAATTTTTCATCTAATTCTGTGCTCCTTGTGTTGCTCCTGGTAAATTAGGGGGTCTAGACTCCAGAGGCGGATCGACGGATGCGGCAGCCTTCATGTTTTTTTTTTATATAATTTTTTAAATATTTTGTTTTCCCCTGCAAAGTAACATAAAAGGTACCGCTTAAACAAAAAATGAGCTCATGTCTCGGGCCCAGACGGCTCCTCTGTGTAGCCTTACAGGTATTTGCAGAAAATCTTGGCAAATGCATGTTTTTTTGTATTTTTATAATCTTTTGTACTTGATTATGATATTATATTGCATTTTCCATTCCTAGTAAAGGTAGACAAGCTACCCCCGGTTCGTGTTGTTGGGGATTACAAAATTGCATCATGTGAGATTTTATTTTATAACAAACAATGTTGTGTCATTAAATCAAATGATTAGTGTGTTTTTTTAGGCTACCTAAGCCTAACCAAGTCACTTTTATGCATAAGTATATGCAATATGTATAACGTCTGAAGTTGTTTCATCATGCTGTTCAACAGTTTTATTGTTATTGTTGCTTCTGCAATATTAAGATTTATATGCAATTGTGTATTTTCTAACATAAATCTGAGTATCCCTTGAGAATACAGGGTACACAATGCAAGTTATTTAATTTTGTATTCCACATGTACACTCATGCTTTGTTTTTTGTATATGCCCCTAATCAGGCCTGCAAGGGTTGGTCATTGGCATTGAAGGCTACAAGACCACTGGAATTCTTTCTATGATGTCGCGGCCTTGGTGATCATGGCTAGCGGTACAGGTGTCTCTGGGTACAAGAAAAGGAATGAGGAAAATGTGTTTTTTTTACAAGCAACTTATACAACTTGGATTAGTGAACCATTTGTGGAAAGATGATGATGGGGGAGTTAAACATGTTTTTTCTCATGGTACCTCAATGCAAAGAGGTGTTCGTATATATTTAAGAATCTTGTGACGTTGAAATAGTAAGTTGTATGTGCTGATGATGGACGTGTCATAATTTTAGAGGTTTTGTTAGAAGGGGGAAAAAAAACTCTTTTGTTAGTGTTTATGGGCAAATTACGATAACACCGGATTTTTGTCAAAGATATTGAGGTTTACAGACGAACTATCAGTGATTGAAAAATATTTAAATTTGCAGGAATAGCTTCAAATGTGATGACGGATGATGAGTCTGTAGAATCTCATAAGTTCTAGCTTTTCCAGCTTGTGTTAGAATTGACAGAAAAGGAAGAAAACGGCAAGTGTTCCAAGGATATGATTCTCCATCAATTACGTGTTTGTAGGTGAAGTTTCCGAACGGACAGTAAAGTGACTAAAATCTCCGATTCTGTCCTTATTAGGTGCTTCTGGTCGTATCATTTGCAGGGTATGTTAGGTACCTGTTCACTTGTTACATACATGCCAAAAATCTGATTTTGATGATTTTTCGCTTGTGATTTAGCAACTAAAATCATGATAGTGTCTAATTAAATGGACTTGATTGTGTTTCTATTATTTGGGGTGGAGATGTTAACTGATGTGTAAATGTTGCACTTGACAAAAAGGTGGTCGTCCTAAAACTCATTATCATGCCGTGAAAGAAATTAAGGGCATTATGGAGGGTATAACCTTATTGACATTTGGAGACGCAGAGGAATCCTAATATTTCTCGTTTTACGTGGCGTTCTAATGATAGTCCCCATATTCAAGTCGCCTTGATTTCTTTCTGGTATCTTCCAATCTTTTTGGCCAAATTAGTTCATGTAACATGGCACCCGGTTTTTAAAGCGGTTCACTCCTCAATTAATATTCATATTGCTTCAACTGGTGAGAAAAGAAGGCGCGTGGTTTCTGCGCAAAGTTCAATGTCTCACGTTTACACGAAATTGAATATGTTAATCTGGCAGCCAGTGTATCCAAGATGTGAAATCCTATGTAGTAAACACTTATGAATCCTGACCTCCTGTGGTTTTTTAAAATTTCAGATTCGGTCCATACCAGTGATTACTCAGCTAGGCTGCTAGGAAAAGGAAGGTTCAGGAGGAATATCGTATAGGTAAATACTTGAACAAGTTTGATTCTTTGATCAACTGAGGATAATAGGATATTGCGTGAAAACAAATTCAGAAAGAAATGGAACTCTGAACTTAACACATTGTATAAACATACAAAACTGAGGTAATATATTAGGTATCGGGCAAACTGGGTGGAGCATGGGGAAAAAAAGTCTAAATTCTGTATACCTGGAGAAGCTATTATAACAAACGAATGTTATTACAAAACTTTATACTGAGAATGGTGATGTTCTTACCAAGGGGAAGTGATATATTGAAAGAAAACATGATGTATTATCAAAATCTATATGCCTCATGCAACCCATATGATTGTAATAGTGAAGAATCTGGTAGTTAATACCAATGTTCTAAGCTTCCGAATATATGCAACTTAAGTGTGAAGGTTTGAAACCTGGCAGGATGCCTTAACACTCTTTACAAATAGCCCAATAATAAGACCCAGGCTAAAGATGGTCTGCCCAAAAGATTTTTACAAGTTTTTTGTTGATATTGCTAGTATCGTCATTGATAGCTTTAACTATTTCATCATGGTAAAGAGCCTCGGACCAAGTAGATGAAATCATTACTCTCCATTCACCCAAAGAAAGATAAGACCCCACCCGCCCTAGATTAATGGGAGACGATTTGTCACTCAACACAGACTATAAAATTCTACAAAATGTTATCCTAATTTCGTATGAAACTGTTGTTCGCCCTGACATCATTCCCCCCACCCCCAGTGATCAGACAGGTTTTTTACCCGCCCGGTAGATATATTGGGGATATTCCGTTTAGCCCAGGATGTGATTGATTATCTAAATACCAATATCTTCCGGGTGTTTGCTTTTGGTTGATTTTCGAAAAGCGTTTGACAAGCTGGAGTGGTCATTTATCTTTTAAAAACCCTTCGTTGTTTCAATTTTGGTGCATGATTAATTAATATGGCGGTGGAAAATTTATATACCGATATCTCATCCGTGTTAGAATGAATAATGGTCACGCTTCTTGTTTCTTTAATCTGTTGCGGAGTCGGCAGGGGATGCCCCTGAGTCCACTTTTATATATTATTTGGTGAGGAGATCTAAGTTGATATTAAAAGGTGATGCTAAAAATTAAGGCATTAACATTGAAAATGATGAAGTTCTTACTAGTACTTATGCCGACGACACTACCTTGTATCTTCATGATGTGAAATATCTGTGTAGGCAATTAACGTTCTTATTCTTTTTCAATGTTACTCTGGGCTTACAATAAATTTAAGTAAATGTGAGCTTTTGGCTTTAGGTTGTTATAAGCATGATTCCTCCAGATGTTACAGCTTCAGGTTTAAAATTGTTCTTGTGGCCGATATCAAGCTTTGGGTATGTTTTGTACAATAATTTGAATAATATGTTATGAGCTAAATTTTATACCAAAGCTTGAGAAACTTAAGAATATCTGAGGATTTGGTCTTTGAGAGACCTTACACCTATGGGTAAGCTCACCATGTTAAAAGTTTAGGCCCTTTCTCAAGCACTTTTTTTTTGTCCGTTTTACCAAAGCCTCCTGATGAGTTTTTTAATCAAATTGATAGCAGTCATGATTTAAATTTATATGGTCAGCGTAAACCTGCAAGATTAGTAGAAGGCATTATTGGTGATTATCTGTTGGAGGTTTAGGAGTTCCATTTTCATAAATGGTTAATGGTTCTTAAAGTGGCTTGGTGAAAAGTCTTTTAGATGACAACAAATAATGGCCAAATGGAAGTGTTTTTACAATCTGATCTTAAACAGCTTGGTGGTGATCTTATCTGGTCTTGTAATATTAAACCTAATGAGATCAGTATTAACTCATAGGTAATTGTTTTATTAAGGAGGTATGAAAATGCTTGGCTTATGTGTGTATGATTCCGATTATTCAAACTTCGTAACCAAATACTATGGAATAATTCTGCTATCAGAATTAATAAAAGCACCATCTTTAAATGTACTGGGTAAAACAGTGGTATAAAATATTTAAGGATATAGGTTAGACGATGCGCCCCATTATGTCGTACGTGCGTTTAAAGCCAAATACCAGTTAAATCTAATTTTATGAGAATATTTTCATAATCTATGCAATTCCATTATGTTTGAAAAAAGTGTTCAGCGGTGGATGAGGATGGTGTTAGTGATAATCCCAATATCGAGTTGCTTTCTAACATCAGGAAGACTATACCGAGTTTGTAGGTGTACACAGTATCTGGTTAAAAGTCATTCAAAACTCCCCCATTTTATGAACAGTGGTCACTTTGTTTAATGATATAAATCTCGATTGGGTTGAAATATATTATATACCGTTCCAGTATCCATCCATCCAGATGCAAGATTTACCAATTTTAAGCTTTTTGCCATAGGATTTCTATCCGGAATAAAGTGGTCTACCAAATGGGTATTATTGACTCTCCTTTTTGTACTTTTGCAAAGGAGTTGAGACCTTGTTGACTCTTTGGGAATGTCAGTTTACTTCTGTATGTTGGCAATCTTTTCAATCTAGAATTTTAAATCATAATCATAATCTACTATGAAGGATGTTTTGTGGTATTTGGATGTGTCATAATCGCACGTTTAATTTTGTTGTCCTCATCCCCCCCCCCCCCCCCCCCCCCCCCCCCCCCCCTTGCTAAAATCATATTGAATAATTCTAGATGACCATAAAGTAAAACATGATATCATTACTTTTATTAATATGATGAAAGTGTTTGTTTGTAAGATACTGAGAAGTATATTGCTTTAAAGAACAATAATAGTTGCAGGTTGAACACAGATGGAACAATTTCATCTTAAATTGTATTGTGGTTTGCATTTACATTTATATCTATAAATGCATGTTTTTCAGGTTTTTTTTTTTTTTACCTAGATAATTGACTTTGTAATTTTATGATATATATATTTTTTTTCTTGATGATGCAATAAATGTAGAGCCTTTACGGCTCTACGAAAAGAAAAAAAAATGTTCTCGGGTAAAAATCCTTCAAAAACAAGGATGGGTGCCTGATGAAATTGCTACGGTTTAAAAAGTAGCAAAAACCAGAGACGGTCATTTTCTATTTAACCAGTTTTAATCCCTTACCCGGTTCGATCCGGAAAAGATTGCTTAATAGAAAAATGCTATAGAGTTATTCTTATCATCTTAGATCACATGGTTGCCCGACGCCCTGTACCATATTTCTTTCGAAATCTACAGGGGCCCTGCCTGCAGAAAAAAAGTAGTATTTCTCGTTCTACAGGCACCTGTGTGGCAAACCGTATTTTTTCTAGATTCTACAGTGCACTGGCACCTATGCGGCACCCTGTGCTCTGTAGAAAACGGGGATCACCCCCACCTAAATTCGCCCCTGGATTTAAATGTGGTCCAAGTTGCATCAGTAAAATCCAAGCATGCTGTTTGCTTTAGCAGTAAATTCAATAATAAGGGTATTTTGAAGTTGAACGATGACATATGACTCTTCAGTAATCCAACTAAGTGAACTACTATTTGCACTATGCATAAATATGCCCCCGCCGAATGTCGCGATCACTATGAAGTGACAACTTAAACTACACCAGACCTTTTTTGATTTTTGA
The DNA here is from genome assembly GCA_023653785.1 of Ophioderma brevispina. Taxonomy (NCBI): domain Eukaryota; kingdom Metazoa; phylum Echinodermata; class Ophiuroidea; order Amphilepidida; family Ophiodermatidae; genus Ophioderma; species Ophioderma brevispina. The sequence goes on along the minus strand of JAMKCH010058259.1, from coordinate 33,362 downwards.
TTCAGCCAATGTCCTGGATAACCCAAGAAAGCCTCTACATGAAGCTTATTTCCATTGGGGTCCATTTTACATGGGATGGATTTGGGAGAGCTAGGAGTAATCACCCTACTCTTTTTGACACCGACTGTGATTTAGATGCACAGGTATGACTCTCTGTACATGGGACCAACAGCTTAATGTCTCCTCCGAAGGATGGGGTATTATCATGGTTCATTTGCCCAAAACCAACTGAACCATGGGGACAGTGAATTCCAATTTCAATCAATAGCTCTTGTACAGATAAAATCCAGAATTTAGTGCTTGATTAAATCCCTGCAATTGGTTCTGCCGGGAATTGAACTGGGGACCTTTAGCACCAAAGGCTAATACCCTAATCAGTGGGCCAAGGCCTCACCCCCCCCCCATTTCTGGCCAACACTCCCTAAACATGGGATCACTAGACCACCCCACCCAAGATAAACCATGCAGTGACCTTCCACCAAAATAAGCTTTTACCATTTTGTGCCTAAATTAGCCATAATTCACAAAAACAAATCATCAATGGACGTCATCCTTAACTCACCAAAGAATAACTCTAAAACATAACTCATCAATGAACTCCAACATAACTCAACAAAAATAACTCTAAAAAGTCAGCACCCAGCAAGATGGCCAAATGTCGACCTTGTTTGTGAAATGTTGACTTTTTGACATTTCCCCACCCGCTGACAGACCAGGGGAGGAACCTGCGGAATGAATTAAATGGTTATTAGGTGCTTATGCCCTCCTAGAATATACCTAAGTCTGGCTCCTCTATATATGGCCTTATTTTTACTGTTTTGAGCAAAATTAATCTTGTTCCCTATCCCTGACAGACCAGGGGAGGACCCTGGAGGATGAATTGCATGGTTGGTATGGGTGTTTCACCTCCTACAAGATTCCCCAAGTTTGGCTACTCTAGCTCATCTAGAACAAAAGATATGGCCAAATTTTTCAGGGTGAACATTTTTCTCACATACATTCAAGGGCTAACATTTTTCTCACAGACATACGGACGGACAGGGCCTATTTTATAGCCCCCTTCCAAACTTTGTTTGGTGGGGACAAAATATAGTTAACAGGGTATGGAAGAATTCAATATTTTCTTCTTGCTAAACAAAATCAAACTGCATGTTGCAGTAGTCGAAGACCACAAAACCAGCCGGGCTGGTCCAGTGTAGGCCTATCATTAAGTTAGGCTCCACATTAAGTTATGCTTCACGTAATGGGATTAGTTTGTTTAGGAAACATGGCCATATAATGGGATTAGTTTGTTTAGGATGTATGGCCATATTATAAACTGGCTAATTTGATCTCATTGTTTATGCTGATTTTGCTTATGTCTGGGGACATACAATTAAACCCAGGCCCTGAAGCTGAACTTGAAAAAACGAGTGCATGAATGATGCAGTAACCCATCAATAGGGAAGGTTAGGCAATGCATAGTTGTGGGGTCATAGGTCATGTAGGGTCATTACAGGTCATTTGACATATAGCCCATGGGTCTTGTCCAGTGGTTATCTTGAGCAAGTTTGGTGGCTATACAACTTAACTTGGAAGAATGTTTTGATATGTTGGGGTCAAAGGTCAAGTAGGGTCATTGGAGGTCAAAAGGGCATATGGGCCATAAGAGGGCATTCTGTGCATACCATAAAAGTTCTGGACCGGTGGTTTCTTTAATAGTATTTTACTAGGCGGTCCTTGGATTTGGCTATCACCTGTGTTTTGCGATCACCTGGATTGAATGACCCTCGGGTTTTGCAGTTCATTTGACCTTGAACGACCCCTGATGTCCTTGTCATGAGCTTTAAAGTTTTCATCATCAACAATCGCATCACCCACCAAGTTTCGCCTGGATACTAAAGTTTACCCCATTTGACCTCCTTTGACCTTGAATGACCCCTGATGACCTTGTTGTGACCTTTAAGATTTTTGGCATCAACAATCAACCCCACCCTTAAGTTCATGTCCATACACCAACACCAATGTTTACCCCATTTGACCTTTGACCTTGAATGACCCCTAATTCCCCACTAGCTGAGCATACCCGCTAGATAGATGAGTACCGGTATACTGGAATGTTTTTGACCTAATTAGCGTCCCGGGTGCTTCATATCCATACGTCAAAGCACGGGTATGAAAGCACGGCCAAGTTACCCAATAATGGCCCTACATGACTTTTGACCCCAAAATAACCCCTCGAAAACGTGACCACAAAAGTGGTACGGCGAAACTCTACCAACATACCAAAACTCATATCCATACATCAAAGCACGGCCAAGTTACCCAATAATGGCCCTACATGACCTTTGACACCAAAATGATCCCTCAAAAACATGACCACAAAACTCGTACGGCGAAACTCTACCACCATACTAAAACTCATATCCATACGTCAAAGCACGGCCAAGTTATCCAATAACGACCCCTGAATGACCTTTGCAGAGCTGCCAACATTGAGATTTGGAATCAGGGATATTTGATCTTGGAATCTGGGAGATTTGATTAGAATCAGGGAGATTTAAAAAAAAAAAATTAGTGAGCATTTAAGTGTAATACCTAGGTCCTCAAGAGGGATACAGCCAATGGATACTGTCTTAAAGATCAATTGAAAGCGTCCACATTTAAGGAACTGTCAAAGGAACTTAGTCCATTTGGATTTTTTTTAAAGAATGACATGAAAGGTTGAAGTAAAAGTCAACTTGAAAAGGTTCGTAACTTGAAAACGGAGCCACCTACATAGTTATGAACTGCATCATGAGATAGAGCTCTTTAAAATTAAGCTTCCCCCCAAAATTGACAGGGCTCCGCCGTATGATAGTTCCTACTGACTGTTCCTTAAATGGGGGCTAAGTCCATATGGAGATTAAAAAAAATATTGAAATGAAAATGTCAAAGTAAAAGTCAACTTTATAGGCTCATAACTTGAAAACGGAGCCATCTACAAACATATGAACTGCATCATGAGATAGAGCTCTTTAAAATAAAGCTTTCCCGAAAAAAATTGACAGGGCTCTGCCGTCTGACAGCCCCCGTTTAGGGAACTGTCAGTGGGAACAAAGTCCACAACCAGGCACTAAAATAATTATAACTTAACACTTTTGCATTAATAGCAATGATGGAGCAATATTCAAAAAGGCAAACAGCAAATCACAACAGGTTCATTATCTTGTAGGCCTATCCCTTTGCACCACTGGAGTTAATTTGTTAACACTAAGACACAGCATAGCCTATAGCAGTTAAATGGTTAAATATGAAAATATTGCTGTGCTGGTCCATCCGAAAGTCGGGAGAAAAACGATGTCGGAAACCATTTGAACAGACTTTGTAGACTTTATAATAATCTTGTGTCTTTAATTCACTTTGTAAGGACTATCTTTTTGCCTAACAATGTGTTACTTATTTTCTTACTTGTTATACGTTTTGATTTCAACAACACCATCATTTTCCATGACCCCTGAATGACCTTTGACCCCAAAATGACCCCTCCAAATCGTGACCACAAACCTCGTACGTTGGAGCTTTACCACCACACCAAAATTCATATATCCATATGTTAAAGGACGGTGAAACGCATATTAGGACAAACCCACAAGCCCACAAAGTTGATTTTTTTTAGTAATATAGATTTTGACCATATGGGGTCAAAGGTCACATAGGGCCACTAGGTGTAAAAAGGGCACATGGGTCACCTTAGGTCATTCTGCGCATACCAGTAAAAGTCCTGGACCAGTGGTTCCTTTAGTTTGTCATAGCATTTAGTTGCAGAAGTGTTTTATTATATATATTGACAAAATGGGGTCAAAGGCCATACAGGGTCATAAGAGGCCACTCTATGTATACTCAATATGAGTCTCTTTTACAGCAATACATTGACGCTTGGTTAAACACGTAATAAGGATATCAGAGAGGTCATGACATACTGGTAGCAGAGAAAATTGTCGGGTTTTACGGGTTTTAACAAAAATGTCTCTATTAATTTTCGTATGTTTCAGGCCACTTTGAGGGAATATCCTCAATCAAAAATAGAGGATTACTACTGACAAATTTCCCTGACTCTTGTTGAACAATTTTTAGGATACTCCTAGTCAAATGTAAAGAATTTCTGGCAGATGTGTTCCAAAGATTTCCGCTTAGTATTGATATGCTTACCGCCACTTATTTCAACATTTTCCGCTTTTCAACGAAGCGGGATATTAAAAGGTAAAAGTCGAATGTTAGGCCAATCATTTAGTGGAGCACCGTCGACACAAAGTAATATCTAAAACCCGTCAAAAGTAAGGCAAGTGTGTTTGTCGTCTCAACTCGCAATAGAATATAGTATCGCAGTGTAATGGTTATTAAAAATATTCCGAAGTATGCCCACTGCTGTCGCAAGTGAATACCCTCTTTTGTTTATTTATTTATAGGATCGAATATTTAATCTAGAAAATGTAATATATTAAAGTGTCTTCAACTTTCAAAGACCACTTATAAATCCAGAACTGGCTTTCAACAGTTCCAAGGTGCCTTAAAACGGTCAACGTGGTGGAACATCGTTTAGAGAAACAGCCACGCTGGGCATGGTATGCATTGTCGCAGCAATGTCCTTCATGTCGAAAACAGCCAACAAGAACTTAATAATGACAATCAGATAAGGTTTCTCAGCGTACACCAAAATATTTTCTCAAACACCTCCAAAAATATAACCAATATACATAAACTAACAAGAGGATGTGTGCTACCTTAGGTTTACCGTTGCCAAATGAAATGATGCACAACACGCTCGTATTGCATGTGTAGAGAATATGGTGTTCTACACATGCAATACGGGTGCAGGTCGCTATTCAGAAGACATATTACTCAGACGACCCAATATTCAGAAAACCCACTACTCAGAAGGCCCGCTATTCAGACTAGAATTTCGCGGTTCTCGGCTTTCGCGCTCACTATATTCAAAGAATATAAGCTGTGGGCCGCCCCATGACCTTTGACCCTGGCACGTGACCTTTGATCTCATCAACATATGAGGGATCGCATGGTGCACCTATGACAAAAGTTTGGTTCCAATTGAACTTCAAGTTTTCAATTTAGATCAATTTTACATTTTTAGCCCATTTTTCAACTTGACCTCACATGACCTTTGACCTTTCAACATGACCCTTGACCTCATCAACATATGAGGGATCCCATTGTGCACCTATGACAGAAGTTTGGTTCCAATTGAAGTTAAACTTTTCAATTGAGGTCAATTTAAAAAAAAACTTAACAATTTTTGACACACACATCCACACAAACACACATACACACATACATACACACGCACAACGGATTGCTAAGTGGTCCTGCCAGCTATAGCTGGCGGCCCACAAAAATTCTACACTTTGCCGTCGAAACCAACAAACCCAACTTTTCATCCATCCTATACCGTAAACACTATGCATAGTCAGTATAACTGAATGCCATAATGGAAAAAAGGCTTGCCTTCAACAAAGGACGATACCACGATACCAAATTTGCTAAGGTACGGACTTGATATTTTTGCAGTTTTGCTTCACTAAAGTAGGCAAATTTGGGTCTCTCTTCATACTTTTGCTGAATATTCTTTGAGACTTGGTTGCAAAATACCCAGAGTTATTAACATAACTTAAGTTTGATCTCAAGTAAAACAACTTCTTTTGTATCATCTCTATATAGTCGGGCGACCTTCATCCAGGGTTTATACTAAATCTACTCAAGTCAAATGAACTCGCACTTGTGTTTGACCTCAGTCCCTGGTAAGCCCTTGCATGCTTGGTAGATATGGTAACACGATCACCATTTCATTTTCGCCCGAAGAACCCCACTAGAACCGGTTAATAGGTGCACACATAAACCAATAGCATTCAGTAAGAAAGACGACAAGCGCGGCATCAAATGATGTCCAAAACTTGACAAAAAGATACAAAAGTTACCCAAACTGACTCACGTCACTGAAATTTAAAAAATCAAGCCCAACACGAGATTCCCCATGTGTCTGACTCCCACTAGGCAGCTTTTTGTCAGAAATGCAAATAAAAACGCCCGACTACTAGTAGAGAAAATAAGAGCCGACATATTAAAACACGCCGCTCTTGATAGCAATAACCATCAATTCATTCATTGAAGGGTTAAAAAAAAACATTTGCTCTTTTTGCAGCATCCTAGTGGACTGGGGTGATGAGGGGATCGAGTGTAGTCAATGTTGTCAATGGTAACACAGAACATGCATTGATATGAATCTATCATTGTATAACCAGCATATTGATAACCCATCGCTCGATTGGTTGTGTATAACATGTGATATACCATCACTTCATCATCAATGTTTGATAACTTCGCCAGTTCTTATTCCGATTTGGACTCAAATTGTACTGATAATCCTGATATTGACATGTCCGATGATACACTGCAAGCAAATTTATTTGATAGAACCAAGCCCAAAAAAATCTGAGCAACCTAATAGGCCGCTAAAGTTTTTAAATATCAACTGCCAGAGTGTGCATGCTAAGTTTGCTTCTTTTCAAACTATTATTGCTACTGAAAAACCGGATGTTATTGTCGGCACAGAGTCGTGGCTTAATGCAAATATAAGTCTGGTGAAATATTCCCATCTCAGTACCAGATTTTTCGTAAAGATAGGGACGTAGGTTTATTGCTGTTACTTATCGCGAAGGCCGAACCCATTTTTGTTAGCGAGTGTGAGTTAATCTGGTGCATTATTCACATCAAAAGACTCAAAGCCTATCTACATAGGGCCTTTTACAGATCCCAAGCCACAGATACTGAATATATGGACTGTTTACATGCCTCTCTGGATAAGTTACCTCCTAACGCTCATGTTTGGTTGATGGGTGACTTTAATTTACCGGATGCGAACTGGGTTAGTAATACTTTTAACCCGGGGGTAGATATCCAGGACCTAGTAAGTAAATGATTGATATTGTTGATAAGTGTGTCACATGTTAAAAATAGATACACTATATCATTGAGGATGTGTTGAAAAATACTATTCACGTCCGTAAATAGTACCTTTAAGCCGTATATATTCTTTTCCCTCGTAACGAACGCCGCAGTTCATAGATCATGAATAGTGATGACATTTGATATGTACAAGCTACAGAGACTATTTTCTACCCGCATTCACCATATGGCAGACACCCAGAAACGATTTAATGCAATCGTAATATGTAGGATGTCAACCCTATGTATTTCTCCCTGGCCTTTCGCAGATGACATATCGACATCCGAGGTCAACTCAACAAAATCATAACAAGATGAACGAGTGATTTCCAGATTGGCCATGGGATCAAAGGAAAAGTTGTTCATTCTGATTACATACTTTGCAGAAGTAAACCATTTTTCCACTATAAATAATAATAAATGTTATAATTACCATTTATTGGTTATGGCAATTGTAAAGGTTGAACATTTTCATGAAAAAATTAAATGCCATCTCAATTTCTTTTCTGAATATCAGTGATCAAGGGACATACACTATGCTACATTGACTCAAGCAAATAATGGCATTATTGACAAGTAAATCCACCTGGTATTTAGCGGACAAAGCACTTCAGATTCCCCTTTGTTAAGTTGGAACTGCAGAGCCTTTGTTACTGTCCATGCAGTTGAATAGATGTCAGGCGTTATAGACTGGTTATCCCCGCCCAGTTTTGGGTAGACGTTTCACATAGAAGTCTCAAGTACGCAAATGAGGTATTGCCTTTGATTCCGTCATGCACTGTATGATGTTGTGCAGTAGCGCAGCACAGAATCAATGGCAACTCTTTTGTATACTTGGGACTTCTATATGTGAAACGTCTACCCACAGTTTGATGAGCTGGGCCTCGTTGCGAGAAATAAACTTTGAGTTCTACTGTGAGTTCAATAATATTGACTGTATGGTTCATCATTTATGAAAAAAGAGAAACTAAGTGAAAAAAAATCACGGTGGATATGTTAGCTTGGTTTTAAGCTGTGACCTAACATTTTTTGTGCAGAACCAAGATCCATAACTTATTGCGGGACCTCTTTCTATTCAATTTACGACCATTATTTAGAAAAATACCAAAAGAAGGGGTACTCGGCGACATTGCTAACCAACACGGTAACTTTGAAAAAGAAATGGGTTTACTCGCAGTACTAGTAAGTAAGTTTGTTTCTGCCAAAGATGTTAGGTACAGTCAGTTGTCGTCAAACAACTTCTTTCATGATTTTTTGTTTATCTTTGTTTCCTTTTCGGAAAAATGATGATGAAAATATGGTAAAGTATTGAACGCACAGTAGAAGCCTAGAGGTATTTATTCGTGTGAAAGGGACAAAGTATCTGTGCTTTGCGTTCATGAACAAAAATAGCTCAATCTAATCTGGTTGAGTGAGCACCTGAAAATCCTTTTTATCTGAAGTACAGAGCCATTGTTATTACCCATACAGTTGAAAAGTAATTGTGGCTTTATCCTCTGCATTACGAGGGAGTTCTGGATAACACAGTGCTATTATTTGCTCGAGTCAATGCTGCATGATGCACATCTACTGATCACTGAATTAGGAAAAGAAATGGAAAAGAAATTGTGATGGCATTGTTATTCATTTCAATAAAATGTGAACTTTTGCACTTGACATACCCCAAGAGTATTGAAAGTATAATAGACAATATTAACTGCGCAGAAATCAGTTACTTAAGGCAGTATGCGTAACCAATTTCCTTATGCAAGCATCTTTTCTCTGTGATCCCATGGAGTAAAGAGTCAAACGCCGAGTGTTATAAGCTGTATGATGACGACGATCAACAGTACTTCAAGTGACAATACAATAAGCAGATCAAGTATAGCCTCGGCCTTGCGATTTTCAATGAGGCAGTGTGAAGGTTAACTTACTGTAAGTATGCCGGCGAGTTCAGTTCTGATGTATGACACTGCCAGTACCAGCTCGATAAACCAGGTCAAGTGTTTTTAGTTGGAATTTGACTCACTTGGAGTGTGTGAGTGAGGGAGTAGTAAAGTTTAACGACAACTCAACACAATTGGTTATATCGTGTCATTACAGTTGTCATTAACTTAAATATAAAAAACAAGACAATATTAAAACTTCATGTTCAATTCAAGAACAATGAACAATTACAAAAGGATTCACATCATACAGTGATGAACCAGAGAAATCACCTATCCATGTATTTTAAAAACAAGATTTTTTAAACCAACTAATTGCAAAGATATACACTGTGAAAACATGCATCATAAAACAAGTTCAAAAGATATTACTGATAAATTTAAACTATACACATATAGACTGATGACATAGGTCATCATTCATCCATGTAACAAGCAAAAACTTCAACTTCAAATACAGATAAACGACAATCACATCAGAACATGCCAAACATGAGATCACCTTTACAGACCAAATAGATTGTCTCATACATGTCCATTTTATAATGGCTCTCAATACACTTGGGCATTATGCCCAAACTGATAGATTTTAAATTACATCATCATGTTACAGTAGATTACCCGAATACATGCTAACTATTTACGATTACAATAAAATAAATAAAGGTGGTCTTACTATGTACAAATGTAATTGATAAATTGGTTTGTTTTTCATGATAATTGCTTTTAGCTTACATGTACTTAAACGAGTATACAACATAACATCTTAATAATAACAATTACCTAGTCGAAATCATTACACATTATAATATAATCCTAACTTAAATACAACAACCTGTCCTGTTCAAGTAACAGACTATTGCCCCTTTTAGGTCGCCTTTTACGACATGCAGGGGAACACATCGTGCCCAATTCTTAACCCCGAACCCGCATGGGACTTTGACTGACTCATTTGAGTCATGACCTGTTTGCATTACCGTTTTTCGGAACTGTGTGGAATTTGATTTTTCAAAAACAATATTGGAAGATTTACACTGTTAGACGTGTAGCCTCCATGAAATTTTATGGACGCAGAAATAGCCTCAAAATGGAACTGTAGCCCTAGCCTAGGCCTAGGCTAGGCAGTTTAATCTTCTAATTTATAAATTTCTTTCAACCAATCAAAAACAATAATAGAACTTAATAAGTATTAAAACAATATATACTACTCCTAAATTCGAGGCTCTGGATTAAAACCATGGGCACTTGGTGACTCATAGTACTGCTATTTTCTATTTTGCTTCGGGGCTGTGCCCCTCTAGCAAAATAGTACTACTGATGTCACCTCGGATCCATAGTTTTAACCCAGAGCCTCTCATGGCAGCATATCTTTGTTATACTATCATCAGTACAGAACCTACACCGTGAGGATATTAAGCCTCGATCTTTGTTTCACTAACATGCCTTCTCTTGTGCAAAAGGTTGATGTTGTTGCTGGTTTAAGTGGCCACGAGATTGTATGTCGAACCTGGATAAAATCCTTGTCTATAGGACCAGCAAAGGAAATTTTTATTTGTCAACTAGGCAGATACAGATGGTTTGACAACATTTTACAAATTTGGAGACACATTCTCAACAGGAACGTCAGAAAGCATCTGTTTGAGCTTGTGGACCTGAATTTACGACAATCCTTTTTGGCAGCAATGGACAAATCCAAGTAGAATGACTTCTTCCAACTTTAATCTTCCTGGGTAATAATTCTATCCATGCTTTGCTATATGCAGCAATCAGAGGCTTCATAATAGTTCTAACAGAATTGGATGCCCTGAGATGTGGATAGATTTAAAATCTTACGTACAATTGACCGTACCATCCGAACGTGCCAATAAGCGCTATGCTTCTGAAGTTATCGTAACACCTTTCATTTCATCAAATAACGCCAAACCTTTCTGGAACTTTGTGAAATCGATGCCAAGAAGCAATTCTCGGTGTGGGCACCCTCATAGTAAAGGTGGGCAATAGCGCCTACTGCCAAGGAGAAAGCCAAAGTGCTAAATAGAAGACCGTTTCCAATCTTCTTTCACTCAGGAGGATAAATCCAGTGTTCCAGCAAAGCCTTCAATACCGTACCCCATCAATACCGTACCCCAATTGTTAAGTGGATGGAAAATTTTCTTACAAAACACCCAAAAATTCTTGTGAAGGGGATATTTTCAGGCAGAGTGTTGTGTCATCCGGAGTTGCCTCAGGGCACTGTTCTTGGCCCAGTGATGTTCCTCCTGTACATAAATGATCTCCCATCAACAATAAAATCCAAAGCCAGACTTCCTGCAGATGATTATGTATAGGAGGATCACCTCTACCGAAGATTCAGCTGCCTTCGCAGGAGGATATAAACAGCAAGAAAAGCTTCACAATGCATATTATGCACAAAAAGAAAACTGTTAATCACCACTTAAACAATGGGGGCTTCAAATCTGTAAACTGTTGAGAATTGAAAAGTTAACTGAGACTTACCTGTAAGTTGAAGGTTGGCTACAGTTCTCCGGTGCTCCTAGTGCCATCGAGGAAATTACATGAGATAGCTTAACGTATTACCACCAAATCAGTCTTTGAAGTATCATAGGTTAGGCCCAGCTACATGAATAACTGAGCTCTCATGATTTTAGTCAATCTTGTAAATTACATTCTCAGTATTATTTGGCATGTCAGACCATATTTCATACAGATTAGGGTGGGAGATGGGCATGAATTTCCTCGATGGTGCTCCCAGCACCAAGAGGAAATTCCATGAGACTTTAAAGCCACTGGGCCTGACCTATGTGAAGTAACAACTAAATTATCCATACAATCACCCATACATGTACATTAATCTGGACACACAAATTAAATTACTACTGTAACCCTTTTTCAGCTTGCTTTTGAACACTTACACCTTACGATCCAAGTTCAAGAGATGTACGCATAGCCTCCAACTGGATGGTTTTGACTTTTATAAACTACATGTATTGTCTGTGCAACCTCGGTTTAGATTTGCCATGCTATACAAAAAAAAATCTGCCACAATTGCAAATGTATTTTGTCAGTTCATAACACCACCGTATAGTGTGAAATTACTTGGGGAAAGACACTTCATACACTGATGATGGCTGATGTCTGATGATGGCTGTCTGATGGCTCTCTCGAGTGGAGTGCACAGCTGATACCGCCACTAGCAAATTTGCATCGCACCTCAGTTCTTAACAACTTTACGGCCATCAAAATTGACTCAGCATCTTGTTAAACTGCTTCTGACTTTTTGTACATTCTGTGCTAATGTTGTGGTTTCCGTTTGGATGAAATTGTGAATTTTACCACTCCTGTTTATCTCAAACATGATTGTGAGTACTGTAGTATTGTATAGGTGCATAGTACAGTGTATATTTTGCTTGCTGTTGTGTTGTGTGCAATTGAATAGCCCAAGGATCTTGAATAGCCACGCCATCCTGAACAAGGACAATAACTGCTCAGCTATGGATCCAGAGTTTTCGGAACTAGAGATAGGCCTAGATGCCATGTGTTGCGTCTGGCCAGATGATGGGGGCCAGCTGTACATTTAAAGATGTTGTGGCACATCCCCCGGGGCGCATGGGAGGGGGGAGCATGATGGGTATAGACAAGTGCCAATCCTAAATGCATGCATCTCATCAATAATGAAAATTCCAAATAAACTTCCAAGGGCCCTTGGGTTGTTTGTTGAAGGCATGCTGAAGGGATTTCAAATGTACTGGTACATGTCTTGAACTGTTTTGATGTTGCACATAATTTTGTGTTATGTCCTGTACTTAAAGAATGATTGTTGTTGATGAAGGATTCTGGTGGTGAGAGGATGCATTACCCATACGGGGAATGCATCCTCTCACCTACCAAGTTTTCTCTCCCTGTATGCAGCAACACGGTACACATAGGATTTGTAAGCTCATGCTTTCCTAATTTACACCATGGTTCTGATCTTTCCGTTTATTTGTCTCGCCTTTGCTGCATACAGAGATTGAATTCTTTTACATCACCCATTGTCATTGACCTATATAATTTCTAGTCTTTGGTAACTGTATTTGTATAATTTTGTCATATATCCGCCTTGCTATAATTATTTGATTTCAATTTTCATGATTACTTGTGTGTTAAGCAGCCTAATATATTGCCCCATTCACTTTTAATTTCAGAGTTTTTTGTTAATCTCCACTTATTTCAATGCATTTTTGGTTGCTGTAATATTTTCACATTTGTTACTCTATTTTGCTTGTTTTAAAGTTACAAATAAATGTACAAATCTCCGAAGCGTGGGATCTGTGGAACCAAGTTTTCTCTCCCTGTATGCAGCAGCACGGTACACATAGGATTTGTAAGCTCGCGCTTTCCTAATTTACACCATGGTTCTGATCTTTCCGTTTATTTGTCTCGCCTTTGCTGCATGCAGAGATTGAATTCGTTTACATCACCCATTATCATTGACCTATATAATTTCTAGTCTTTGGTAACTGTATTTGTATAATTTTGTCATATATCCGCCTTGCTATAATTATTTGATTTCAATTCTCATGATTACTCGTGTGTTAAGCAGCCTATTTTATTGCCCCACTCACTTTTAATTTTTGAGTTTTTTGTTAGTCTCCACTTATTTCAATGCATTTTTGGTTGCCGTAATATTTTCACATTTGTTTACTATATTTTGCTTGTTTTAAAGTTACACATAAATGCACTGATCTCTGAAGCGTGGGATCTGTGGAAACAAGATTTCTCTCCCTATATGCAGCCCAGTCCTTTATATGGATTTTAAGCCGTGTCCTTATGCCTTGTCTGCTGAATGTTGCTGCATGCAGAGATTGCCAGTCTTTGAACCACACCTTTTATTGACCATATATAAATTACACCGTTATTATTGTCTATATAAATTCGCAAGTCCTTGTGTCAACCCCTTTTGTATAATTTTTGCCAATCCTCATTGCCATAATTATTTTATTATTAGCTGTGGTAAGACTTCATTTGTAATATTTTGAGCATTTCTTTCATGTTTAAATTTTTGTCAGTTATTTTCTTTGTACTAGCTTTGACAACATTATATCGCTACCTCGTTTATTTTTAATTCTCAAACACCCCAGGTTTTTTTTTGTATTACTTTTTTTTTCTTCAATTGTATTTAGTAGAATTTTTCTTACTGTAAAATTTCTTGATTTGGTGTAATTTTTTTTATTATATTGTTTGTATGTGGTTCTGTTTATGACCGACTCTTTACATAATTTTAACGTTAACCATTTGCCTTGACAGCTCTATAAATCCTTCGAAAGACCCCTTTGATGAAACTGATGTGAAACCAATTCCAATAATATCCCGTGCAAATACTATACCAGTGACAACATACACACCCATGACCCTAACATCAGTAATGCCAACTATCTTATTCCATTCAAACATTAGAAGCCTTAATAAACATTCCAATGATGTTGTAAACTACTTATCTTATTTCATCAACATTTTGGACATTATATAGTTTTTCTGACCTGGTTCCCATTCGATATTGATGCGTCATTAATTGATATTGGTATTTGCAATTGAGAACCGTATAAAAGACAGGATCGGAAAGGAGGTGGCGTCTCTTTATTCATAACTCTAACATAAATTATAGCAACCAGCCCGACCTTTCGCTAAAAGGTTCTGATTGTGATTCTCTCTTTGTTAAAGTTACACTAATTCTAATACCAACATTTTGTTGGTCATATTTATAACCTGCATATGTCAATTTCAATGACTCCGTGCAATTCGATAGATTCTGAATTACAATATCCAATGAAAAAAAGAAAGGTTCTATACCTGGGTGATTAATAACCTTGATTGTTTACGCCAACACCGCTTCTAATCCAGAGATTTTATCAACTTGTTTTTTCGCATGATTTTATCCCCCTGCATTGACCTTCCAACCAGGATTAGCCGCAACAAATATGGTCCAATTGACTGCAACTCTTACGACAACATTTTAACATACTTAACAACATCTAGTTCAGGTTTTTATCATAGACCTCTCCGATCATTACCCCATCTTTATTACTCAACAAAACATAGCCTAAATAATCAACCATCTACATCGTTACACCGTTAACAAGGGTGTCACGCCAACTAAAGCCAAATAACAGCACAGGTCTGAAAAATTCGCTCCTCCCTTATTTACTGGATATGTAACAAGACACTACCCGACCTGACTTAGCCTACACTGAATTTAACAATAAATTTACAGATCTCATCAATATTCACTGTCCGGTTCACACCAACATTATTTCTAAACGCAACTCACCTAAAAAACCTTGGTTTACTAAGGCCTAATACAATAACACCAAAACAAAGGATATTGTATAAAACCATCTATCGCTAAACCGACACCTAACATAAACTGAAATATAATAATTACCGCAATTAACTTAATCTTTTAACTTCGATCTCAGTAACAATCATACAAACTAATAATTGAAAATAATAAAAACACACTAAAACGTGGGCAAATGCCCTTAACAATCTACTTGGTCGCAATAAGAAATCTAAGTTACCCGACTTTTTCTATAACAACGGGGAAAAGTTAACCAATGCTAAGGTATTGCAGATAACTTCAACACTTTTTTTTGTGGCTAACATTGTAAACTACTCTTGCTGATAAGATCTCAGACCCGCCCAGTAATTATACACCACCTTATCATCTTTTTAATAATCCAAAAAGACAGGTTTTATTTTTAGCCCACTCTTCTGCTGCTGAACTTGACAAAATATCATCAAAGTTGAAAACCGCAACAGCAGTGCAGCTGATGGCATCAGTAACAATCTTCTTAAACAAGATTATTCCTACGATCAATGAGCCCTTGCCACATTTTAATACTTTTCTCATAAGGCAATTGTTCCCAGTGCCTTATTTAAATAGGCTTATGTTATACCTTAGTTCAAAACTGTAGGTAAACAGCACGATTTTACAATTAAAGAAACGATTTCAATCCGTCCAGCTAACTCCAACCTTCTTGAAAAGTTTGTGTACAATCGTATTTTTGACTCATAACCCTTCACAATTACCACAAGATCCCACCAATTTGGCTTTAGGCCTAACGATCTACATACATGGCAATCACCGAGCTTTACTGCAACATAGCCAAACATCTTGACCAGAACTTCATACCATAGGCATTTTGCTTGAATCTTAGTAAGCCTTTGATACCATAAATCTGATATTTTACTTCATACACTTCATAGTTATGGTATCAGGGCCCTTGCCACAGTTGGATAAAAAATTACCCTCTCTGGCAGGAACAAAGGGAATTTCATTTAACAACATCTTATCTGAAACAGCAAATGTCATATGTGGAGTTCCGCAGGGGTCTATCCTGGGACCCCTATTATTCTATAATATATTAATGACCTCCCATCCTGCTCCAAATACACCACTTTATTTTATTTACTGACGACACAACTTTTTATTTTCACACCATGATCCTAAAACTTGGAAACAATTTATAAACACTGAATTAATTAGCATGTTCCATTGGTTAAACTAAATAAGTTATCTCTCAAACATTAAAAAAACTATTAGCATCAATCATATTTAAAAAACGCACAGTATAAACAGACATTACGCCCAAGCTTAAAATAGATAAACAACACAATTCAGAGCAAGTAGATCTACTAAATTTCTAGGCCTACTTTTTGATCACAATTTATCATGGCTTCTCAACACAGCCTGTTTCTAAATAGTGTCTAAATACAATGGTATAATACGTAAGGTTCGACCATTCCCCTCACCTGATCATTTAACACATTGTACAATTCCCTGTTCTAACTTATTTTTCTTATGGGGCAAGGATATGGGCCGATTCCAACAATCCAATCTTGAACTCGTCTTTTATTCAAACGAGTATTAGAACATGCACTAACTTTATTGGCTTGCTCATACTGAACCCTCCTTTTTTTTTTCATCACTCAAAACTCTGAAGATTTATCTACAAACTACAGCTTGCATCTTTTATGTTCCGATTCCATCATGATCGCCTCCTACTGACCTCATCCCTGATGCTTTTTTAACATTGGACCGTGCCCTCTCATCAATATAATACAAGATATGGCCGACTTTTTCATCAAGAAAACAAACACGTTTGTGCCATGAACCCCCTAGTTCTCAAGGCCCTCTACTTTGGAAAAACCTACCTCTCCCTTAAATTTCGTCTCCGTCCTTTGCATCATTTAAAACTACTTAAAAAATACACTCTCAGTTTCTATAACAAGACCTCTCTCCATAAACTTCATTTTTTCTCACCTTTTGGCTTATTTTCTGAAATAGGAAATAAGTCTTGTTCGTCCTGTCTAGTCACTTGTTGGTATTAGTCGTACAACATTTCATTTGTCCGTTTTTCATTGTTGCTTATAAATAGTACACGTGGTTATTGCCTGTTTTAAATCCAGGACCCCATTGTACTAGCTTATACAAGTTCAAATTTTTAATTAATATTACATTTTAATGCAATTCACTGTTCTTTTTGTATTTTTGTAATTCATTTATTAATTGAGTTCCTGTTAAAATGTTTTATAATAACAATCTATGTTTGTAACCTTTGAATCAAGGGGCACTGCACCCCGACGCTAATGCGTTTAGCAGCGTCCGCAATCTCAATTCGGCAATTTTGCTTATCGTGCTAATTATCTTGTATATGTTTGTATGTATTTTAATGTGTGAGATGAAACTAAATTTGATTTGATTGATATAATTGATTTTGCGGATGTTTTCACATCACATCATCATGATAATTTGCTTATATACGTGTCTCGCCAGCTTTCACCACCCTTTGGTACGGTATTCACAATACTTTCGTCTTGTACGAGTGTATTCATTTGATACGGTCCGATCCGACCTATAACAATATTTTTTCGAGAAAAAAATAAAATAAAATCTAATTAAGTACTTTGTATACCATTAGTGCCTAATCATTAATTATAGGAAGTGAAGAGGAAGGAAAAACATACGGCCCCGTGCTGGGGGTTCGAACCTGAGATCGCAGGGTCCTCTGGGCGAGAACTCTAGCCACTGCGCCATGTGGGATTTGGTTTGTGTTAAGGTTTGATGCTTAAACATGTTAAACCTTACCCTACTTCAAAACGCCAAAAAATTCTAATTTTACACTTTTGCGTAGCGATAATGATTCGATTGTAAGATTAAACAATTACACTCCAAAATCATGTCAATTTGGGTATGCCCTCCTCCCCCCTCTGATGCTTATTGGTGGAGTCACAGGGCCATTGAAATAAAACTCATAAAATTTCACTTTTTGGCTCAGATGGTATGTCCAACCCCGTTGAAACAGTCTAATGGCGTTTCCATGCGATACAAGTTAAAATGTCACGGCTACATCATTGATATCTGGGGCGTTTAGGTCATTATCTGGTATTGTCACTTACTAACTGATTGAGACAAGTTCGGCCAAATCCAGTCGTGAGCTACGCCACCTACGCTGGTTCCGGGAACATGGCGTCCAGTCAGCTTTAAACTAAGTACACTATTTAGCTGTCCTATGAGCACACTTTCATCATTTCCACTCTCCACCGTGATCACTGGTCCGATTTGAATGCAGATTAAGTAACTTACTTCAGCCCCTTCATCACGAATTAGCCACTAACAGTACTTTTGCTCAACACGCTGCTGATAGCTTCTCTTCTGTCGTCAACAGATTCTTAGCTAACCATGATGAATTTAAGCCACTACCAAGGCAACAAAACCATTTATTCATCATGAATGAAGCCTCACCTTAGGAGGTCCGATCTTTGAAAAAGACCCACATGTGTAGACAAGCTTTTGGCCCCAATGCCACCCCTGACATGCGTACATATTCTATCAGCTGTCAGGTACATAACAAAATCTTAACACTGAACAAACATCATCAAAAGAATCAGATATTAAACATCATGAGAAGTGTTTCAGATCTAATTTCTGCGATTCGCAAAGGACTGCACAAACGGTACCTTAGGTGTACTTCAGTATACCAACTTTTACTAAGAATTTTTGGCAGATGAATAGCAAAACGACCTTGATGCTATTTCTAACTTTTCTTGGGTGTATGTGCCTCCATCTGATAATAATATATGAGGTGCTTGAATAGCGCAGAAATACCTAAAACGCCGCTAATCGCTTCAAAACAATATACGTATATACAAGCAATAGCATCACTAAAAAGGTTAAAAACAATTATTAAACCCATAATCACAGATCAACATGTAGTAAAATATTGAAAACGCATCCTCGTAAACATTATCCAAAAATACTGCGTAAAGCAAACATAGCAAGGCCCTAAAGATTAAATTTTAGTACTACATAAAAATATCAAAATCACAATTACAATAAGTGCATTGCAATCATTTTGATACATAAGTTTGCTCAACCGGACACCATGGCAACAACAGCAAAGGCATTGAAAATGTTATTATACCGTTGGGTTATTAAAAAGATGAGTTTTCAGATTTTCTTTTCTTGAAGGTGGCCAGTTATTTGGCATCCCTGGTAATGTCCCCGCCGAACGAGTTCGGAACGGGGAACTATAAAATGAGGAGCGTCCCGTCCGTCGGTCCGTTCGTCCGTCCGTCGTGATAAAATGTTAACCCTGTTTGAACACGATTTAATCTGGAGTTCCGTAAGGCGACAATGAATGGGACGCTTTGGGTGGGTCGATGATGGCAACTTGATGTGAAAGAAGCGGGTTGATGAGTTCTTGACGTGATTAGATTTTGGGCGTAAAATATGCTAATTAAGCAAGTATCTAATTTGCATAATTATGAAAATGTCTGCAAGGCCTTTGCACAAGTTTTCTGGAGATCTGTCAGGCGTATTATTGTTACTTGGTGGAAGGAAGTTGGCTGAAGAGTGTTCTCACAACCTGATTAGATTTTGGGCAGATTTCGGGCAAATTGAGTATGCAAATGAGCTAATAAATATCAAAAATCAGCGTAATTGCTATATTTTTCAAACGGTAACATCGGATACACTCAAAATTCTGCGCTGCATGAAATAATATCATGGGGCAACATTTTTTTTTTTGGCAATATGAAAGTAATGTGATATATGCGGCGTAGGTATGCAAATTGAGCTAAATTAAAATGCATAATTGCTGATCTCTGAAACAGTACGTCGGAATGCAAAATTCCTTCGCTACATGTGAATACTATGCATAGGGGAGGGGGGGGGGGTGTTGGGTGTTGGGGAGGGGGTCGGGTGTGGGTTGCGGAGTTTGGGAGGGGGTGTTGTGTTGCAAGGTGTTGGGGAGGTTGTGGTTGGCAGGGGTGGGGGGAATGTTTTGTTGCAGGGGTGGTTGGGGAGAGGCGTGGGGTGGAATGTTGTGGGAGGGGACATTGCATGCTGTTGGGAGGGGGGTAGGTGTTGCTGGGTGTTGGGGAAGGGTGTTGGCTGGGTGTTGAAGAGAAGGGGGTAGGAGTGTTATGGGGGGTTGGGGAGGGGAGAGTGGAGTGTTGGGGACGGGGAGGCAGTGTTATGGGTTTATTGGGGTTTGAAGGGTGGGTGGGGGTTGGAACGGGGGTGGCGGGGTTAGGTGAAAGAGTGTACGTGGGTGTTGAAGCGAGTGTGGGAGGGGACAGGAGGGGGGGGTGTTAGGGATGGGGGGGGGGGTGTTGAGAGATAGTTGGGGAGTTTGTGGGATGTGGGGAGGGGGGTGGAGGTTTAAGGGGCGGTGTTCTTGACGGGGGTGTTGGGAGGGGTGGGGTTTGCCGTGGTTATTGGGGAGGGGGTGGGGTGTTGCGGGGTTTGTTGTAGTTGCATTTACCTCCATGTGTGATTGGGACATTCGGCGGGGACATATTTTACCGCATAGATTAAAACGAGTTGCCTTGTTTATCCACAACTTGGTTTGACAGAACAGAGAAGAAAACCGCTCTCCGTACGTTGAGGTTGTGATGATGATGAAACAGTTCGAGGTACTTCAAGGAGGGAATGCGTTGACGACCGAAGTGAACGTTCGGTTATAGGGTTTCAGCACATCTTTCAGGTAAGGTGGAGCGAGGCCATTCTGAGATTTGTAGGTGATCATGGAATTTTGAAAAAATACGATCTTTCACGGGAAGCCAGTGAAGCTCATTCGGCGCAAATCGTGATGTTGACGTGCTGTGTCCCTTAATTCCTAAAACACGCGCCACAGACCTGTTTTGCACCACGCTGAAGATTGGATGATTTTTCCTTTTAACATTGCATATGACCCCGATTCGATTGTGCACATAAGGAAAACGCTAAATCGTAAAAGTTCCACTTCTGCGCCAGGTCCAGAGGATGAATGTACGGTCATCTTGAGAAATTACCCTGTACGCCAAGATTTCTGTCCTACATTAGTCAATAAGATCCTTGAATCTGATTCACAAGGATCCGCAATCAATCGACTGATGATCCGGGGAACTTCAGAATGATTGCCCTCCTGACTAGGCTCAATTGGCAAATTGCTACCAATTTACTGCTGATAGGTTCGATACATTTATATAAACAAGGAGGGTTCTCGAAACCACCAGTCTCGCCTTCTTTCGCGCTAACTGTAAGACAAAAAAGCGCCACAACCAGAGTTTTAACTGTGTGAGTCTAGGGTGTCCCCGAAAATGTTGTGCAAGCAGTCAATTTCTCAAATAGTTTTAATTACACTTTGCATTTAACACCACCCTAGGGTCACAACATTTTCCAGTGTGGAGATATTAATTTGAAAAAGTTTGAAATTCCCCCTCCCCCACGAGCAAAGTGGAGATGTTGAGGAGTAGTACCCTGGTTTTGCATTTATAGTATTAATACTTCTGTCTTTCATTTGACACCACCCCAGGGGTCACAACATTTTCCATTGTGGAGATATTAATCATGAGAAGTCCTCAACAAGAGCATAACTAAGATGTTTAGGAGTAGCAACCCTGGGATTGCATTTTGATAGTATTCTATACCTCTCACTCTTTCATTTGACACCACCCTAGGGGTCACAACATTTTCCGTTGTGGAGATATTAATCTTGAAAAGTCCCCCACTTGAGCACAAGTAAGAGACGTTTAGGTGTAGCACCCCCAGGTTTGCATTTATAGTATTCTATACTTCTCACTCTTTCATTTGATACCACCATAGAGGTCACAACATCTTCCGTTTTCGAGATATTAATCTTGAAATGTCCCCAACATAATTATAACCAAGAGATGTTTAGGAGTAGCACCCCCGGTTTTGCATTTATAATATTCTTTATTTCCTGCTCTTTCATTTGACACCACCCCAGGGGTCACAACATTTTCCATTGTGGAGATATTAATCATGAAAAGTCATGCAAAAATCCCTTAAAATTCACTAAATTTAGTAAAAATATGAAAATTTATTCAATTTGGCAACACTATTTTTGAAAAAATCATGTGACCACATTTTAAATTTGAGCCCCTACGGGGTCCAGAAAGCGGTGAATGCCCAATTTTGCGTATTTTCACATTTTCCAAGAATGTAAACAGGCTGGCAACCCAAAAGACTGACCCACTTGCAACAACCAGAACTAATAAACCATTTCAATGAAACATGGGCACTGATCTATCTATATTGATGTTAATACCTTTGTCGTGGTATACTCCCCCTTTTGATAAGTCTTCCTGTTTTGTACACCACCAAATCACACACAGCCATACACTGCCAAATAAACACATGCTGACCTAATTTATTTAAGGTAAACAAACTCCTGAATCAAAATCTTTTGCAACACACTGAACATTGACAACCTGAGCAAATTTGGTTGAAATGGACCAAGCATTTGGCATTAGTTGCAATTTTAAAATAATCAAAGAATGCCCCTTTAAGTGGCCCACATGCATTTTGACCACAATTACGATTCACACAAAAGATGTACCGCATAGTAGCGAAGGAATTTTGCATATCCAATGTACCATTTAAGTGATACAGCAATTACGCATATTTAATTATATCAATTGCATCAAAACAGTGCCCCTTTAATTGGCACACATGCACTTTGACCCAATTATGATTCACACAAAACATGTACGGCATATAAGTCTCATGAAGCGAAGGAATTTTGCATATCCAATGTACAATTTCAGCGATACAGCAATTATGCATATTTAATTAGATCAATTGTATCAAAAAATGCCCTTTAATCGGCCCACATGCACTTTGACCCAATTATGATTCACACAAAAGATGCATGGCATAGTATTCATACATGTTGCGAAGAAATTTTGCCCATCCGATGGACCGTTTCAGAGATACAGTAATTACGCACATGTAATTAGCTCATTTGCATACCTAAGCCACACATATCTCGCACTTCAAATTGCAAGAAAGATGTGCATCGTGATAGGCTTTCATGCAGTGAAGGAATTTTGCATACCCGATGTACCGTTTCAAAATTATAGCAATTGCGCTAATTTTTGCATATTAATTAGCTCATTTGCATATTTAATGGCCAAAATAAATACGCCAAAAAAATCTAATCAGTC
Source organism: Ophioderma brevispina (assembly GCA_023653785.1). Taxonomy (NCBI): domain Eukaryota; kingdom Metazoa; phylum Echinodermata; class Ophiuroidea; order Amphilepidida; family Ophiodermatidae; genus Ophioderma; species Ophioderma brevispina. The sequence goes on along the minus strand of JAMKCH010058259.1, from coordinate 9,966 downwards.
CGAGAACTCCCCAGCCCGCTCCCTTCCACCAAGTTACATCATTATACGTCTTACGGAACTCCAGAAAACTTGTACACAAGCCTTGCGGGAAAATTTTCATAAATTATGCAAATTAGATACTTACTAGGCATATTTTACACCCAAAATCTATTCAGGTCGAGAACTCATTGACCCGCTTCTTTCCACCAAGTTACATCATCGTAGCCCTTAAGGAACTCCAGATAAATCGTACACAAGCACTTGAACACGGACGGCGGGCAGACAGACAGCATGACAGACAGACAGACAGAAAAGTGATTACTAAGTCTCTGCTGAAACAAAGTTCAGGCAAGACAAAAATAATCAGTTATTAGATGTTGAACTACAAAAAGCATTTCTTAAGGGTCTAATGGGACACTCGACCATACATTTGTTGTTTCGGAGATCATGCGTCATGCATGGTTAACACCGTTCTGTCCATGCCATTGGGTACGACCTAAAAGATGCCTTTGGTTCAGTACACAACCATTCCCTGATTAAAATCAGCACTTATTAGCACTAAGTTCCCCATCTGAACTAGTACAATAGGTATCCTAACTGTATATGCCCTGAAGGGGCAAGTGGTTACGCCACTGGGCTTTCCAACGCGGGTGGGGGGGGGGGGTGGTAGGACATTCCAACCTAACATAACAGAACGGCATCAACTTCCAAGCGTAACCGCGAGTGCTAGCCTTATTGAAAGACCTTAAAGGTAGAGGCGGCGCTCTTACCGCATATCGATCGGTCCCACACACAGACTTGACTAAAGGCTAGGCCTGGTCACGAATATTAATCTAATGAGCGTTATTGGAAATTACACTATTTTTGCAAGCGGGGTTAATCCACTAATCCCGACGGATTTTGAAATCAATAATTTCTTAATGATGAGATATTAATATATGTATTGAAAAGGTTTTAAAAGGTTATTTTGATATTTCTCCTTAGTTTTAACCCGATTATAATCGACTCCATCAATCTGAGCAAAAGCACAGGTATTATATCAAAAAGGACTCGTGAAACTGACAGAAACGGGCTGCATATATTCAATCCTTTTGCTGATGACTTAATCTGGCAACCTGTAGGAGAGACACACACCAGCGCATCATCAAAATAACCAATGTACACGTCCAATTTTCTCATGGTATTTGCCACACAGCTACCACCGAGCAGACACAGATTAACTACCCATCTAGACTACACTCCCGGCCAGGATTCCATGTATTTTTGCCGCATATATGGATAGTGTACCACAAAGCAGCGTCTCCCCTCTTCCCTCCTCCCCTGCCTTGGAGTAGCTATGTGGTTACACCGGTCTCAGCGGTATTTCTCATGGCCAATTTTGTTTTATAGATATTTTGGGCATATGTTTGCATTGTTTTATAATGTGCGGGAATAATGGGGGGTTTTGATCATGCCGCGATTCGCATTTCGTAATGATTTTCTTAAAAAAAAAAAAACGTTCAAAAAATTCTAAACATAGAACAAGTGTATAGTATATCCCCCTCAATTTCATCATGAATTTTAATCCACTCTCAAAATGGCATAGTGGTACCGGAGAGTAGCTATGTGGTAGCGCGTGTCTACCCCAGTATGTCATACACACCCCCACCTCTCCACCAAGTGGGCCCACTACGGTACCCATTGGGGTAGGTATTGCAGAGTAGCCACATCACTGTAACCTAATAAATACGTTGACGTATAAATAATTTTGCTCAGTATTTTAAAATCTTTCAAATTTACCTAAGTTCAAATTGTTTGTCAAACAAGAAATGGGTTCAATTTTAAATCATAGATTTTCAAGCAAAATCAGAAATCGTTGAGTTTCAATGCGGGAAATCAGCTCATAGTCATTTTCACCATAAAGTTGTTTGAATCTAATGATGTCATTGTTTTGCACAAATAGGGTATGTTTGACAACGGTCCTTGAATTGGTAAAAAGGGGGTATTTTTAAGCAAAATGGTCCTTGTTGTTCGGCAAAAATAGTGGTAAATTTCAAAAATACAGTATACTCAAAATATACTTTAATATTTTTCTTTTTGAATTTTGAATTTTCAGAACGAGCATGCGTTACGACTTTGTATACAAGGTGCCCCCACGGGGCCCAGTTCCAAATTTGTTTGGCCAGTTCATTGAGTTCAGCATGTTTCCTTCCATGTGTTAAATATGCAATGCTGTGGTGTGTCACATTAACAACTGAGAATGTTTGTTTTTAACAATCTTTAAAGATGGCAAGGCCAAATAGACTGCCAGCAGTTCAAGATAATTAATATGTGGCTTTGTTCATCAGTGTTCCATCGTCCACCAAATTTGTTATTTTCATGCTAGCTCCACAGCCACTGCCGTGATGCGTCAGTCATAATTGTAATGGTTTTCTTGATTATCATTCTTTTTTGGCAGCTTGTAGCCAGATTCCATCTTTTTCTATTTTTATGTAGTAATAAAAAATGTCAACTAGAACTAAAGATATTCACCTAAAACGCCATTCCAAAGTTAGAGATGAATCGGAATTTTTCGTTTAAAGCAGTTACACATTTTATGTACAGTAAAAAGTGTAGATACGTGTAAAACACAATTTCCGGATCCGAAATATTAAAAAAAAAAAAAAATGTTGTGATTTTCTATATGGGATTTCGATTTGAGCGTAGTTATTTTCACACAGTGATTATTGGTAATTACCCTAAAAATTTGATTAAAAGTATTATTTATCAAATTGTATTTGAGAAAAGATTTCTCACGGGAAAAGTTTACTTTGTTTATCATAACACAAAGTAGCAGGGATTCCCCTAGTGTTGTTTGTGATTCTGTTAGATTGCACAGTAGGGGAAGTGGGAAATTTCCCAAGATGTAAACTTCGAAACTGAAGTCAACTTGTTTTGCTTTAAGATCAAAACCCATTTACATTTTAATCTGGGGAATTCCCCATGAGTTATAAAGGGTGAAAATGAGCAATTCAGATGATCGTAATTTTTGTGAAATCTGGATTTGACAGTGCTAGGTATGTTTATGCATGATGATTGAGTAATGATATGTTAGAACAGGAATTAGGGTGAGAAGTTAAATACTTTGACTGAAAGACTCTCTGCCAGCGTTGATCAAGAGCTATACAGTATAGTATAGCTAGTTTTAATCTACAACAAGGGCGAACTCGGATTTACGCGATCCGTAAAATATGACCCCGCCAAATGTCGCGATCACTAAACAGCGTATAAATGCACCTTACAACACCCCACCCCCTCCCCCCCCAAAAACACCCAACCCCATACCCAACACCCTGCAAAACCCCACCCCCTCCCCAACACCACGCAATCACTCACCCCCAACAACCACAACACCCACCCACATCCCAACACCCACAACTCCCCAAAACCCTTACCCCGTCCCAACACTCTGCAAACACCCACCCCCACACCCTCCTTAACCCCTCCTCAAAACCCCAAATCCCCACAACACACCACCCCCACCCTGTAAACATGCTTACCCTTCCACAATTACCTGCAAAACACGCCACTCCCCTCCACAACACCCACACACCCTCCACAACTACCCTCCCAAACACCCTCCCTAACACTCACACCCCTTCCAACACTTTTACCCACTGACTCCTTAACACCCTGCAACACCCTTCCTAACACCATGCAACACCCCACCCCCTCCCAACACATGCAACACAAACACCCCCTCGCCAAAAAACCTGGCCACACCGATACCACCGATTGACCATCACAGCAAACAAAGCATGGGGACGCTCAAAGGGGAACAAAAAAAGAAACGCCACAGCAGCCAAAGTCACGCCCAACCAAGTGCCCCCACTGATTTTTTAAATGGCAGTGCAGAAAAGAAGCCCAAGAAGATCAAGCTAGACCATAAGAGGTTTTAGTGGTGACCCTGGTTTCCCTCGCTCCCTTTATCAGGACGAATTGGAAATCCCGTATGCTAAACTCAACCAGGAAAGGGAAAATGCAGATGGCCTTGACAACATCTTCAACTGAGCAGATGAAAAAATTGTTTGGCCCAGTAGCAAAGGAATGGCTTCTTGAGTTCTGCATGATGCCTTGTTTCCCAACAGGTTCCCAAGAGTGGAGGGAAAGCACATGTTATGGCCACTCTAAAGCCTGGGAAGTCCATCCAATCCCAAAAGCTACAGACAAATATTCATTCCTCAGCCATACCTACAAAGTTCTTTGAATGTCTCCTGCTCAATCGTACGCACCTGTGATAGACAAGCCAAGTGCTCAACTAACTCAACACATTGAGGATGGTTTCGAGAAGGGTATGGTAACCAGAGTTGTTATTCTTGACCTATCAGCAGCCAACGGCACTGTTAATCACAGATGTCTACTCCATAAGATTCTGGAAATCACCAAGGACATCTGCTTGACTGAACTTATCCTAGCAGGAATTGCTCCACCAGACATACGTCATAGCGTAGCGAGTATGCAAGAGCGTGGCTTCCAAGTATCTAATGTTAAGCTCCCTATGTCTGGACAGATACCTACTGCCAACCGCCTTAAATCCAACCGCCTTAAATCCATAGAGTTTCTTAAGCAAAGTCCAGCCTCTTGAAACAGTCTCTAAGGAGCATAAGAGAGTCGCCTTGTGGAAAGAAAGACTTGCCATCAACCAAGTAACATCTATTGGTATTGAACCTGGTGAGCATCTCCCACCTGGAGCCAACTTCTCATAGGCTGAATGGTGATGCCTCAACAGATTGAGAACCAGAATTGGCTGATCTAAGGTTTCCTTGCAGAAGTGGGGCTACCTGGACGCAGATCAGGACACTACCTGTGGTTGTGGAACAGCACCACAGACAATGGAACATATCTTGGGCTGCACACTGCTGGAGCAACAATGCACAAACAAGGATCTTGTGGAATTCATTGAAGCAGCCAGTCGTTGTACTGTGGACAGTGTATGCAACCTCGGCATTGTGTTTGACTCGGCTATGTCTATGACACCTCAGATTACATCTTTGTGCACCTCCTTGAACTTTCAGTTACGCAATATCTCCCGAATCCGGAAATTTCTTGACCATGAAACATGTCGTCTTGTCACACGTGCACTCATACTTTCCAAAATGGACTATGGCAACGCCCTCTTGCGTGGCTCAACTAACAAAGACTCAAGCATATCCAAAACTGGGCGGCAAAGCTCATTTACCTTGCTTTGAAGAAAGATCATGCTACCCCCCCCGTACTTGAAAAAACTGTATTGGCTTCCTATACAGGAATGCATCACCTTTAAGATCATGGTGTATGTTTATAAATGTATCCATGGGCTACCGCCAGCATATTTAGCATCTCTACTGCATTTTTATCACCCAGCTCGGTCAGGTCTCTGTTCAGCTTCCGACTTTTGCAGGCTTCAAGAACACATTACAAGGCACAGTCTCTATACAGCTTCAAATCGAACATTTTCTGCTGATTTTGAAATTTGAGAATTTGGAATTCTCTCGCTGTCTCCATCAGAAATTCCCCATCACTGGCCACTTTAAAAAAGTGCCTGAATATCCACTTTAGGATAATTGCATTACCATCTTTGCATAATTTATATATTCTTTTTTGCCCTGGTTTTTATCTTTGTGTGCTCCACACTTTGTTCTTGATGTAAAAGCGTGGTTTTTCTACCAAATGTTCGTACGGACGGATAAGACGACGACAACGGCGGCGACAAGGATTGTTTTCACATCCTCTTTTAAATTAGGCCCAGGAGTCATTGCTATTCAGCAAGTGTTTTTCTACACTAACTTAAAGGTTACATAAAAGATTCACATGAAGGATGTACAGTTATCTGCTTTTCATCAATTGTCAAAAGGAAGTAGTGTTTGGTATGCAAAATAGTGGATCAGTCACAACTTTGTAAAAAATTCACTAAATATTCATCAATGTAACTTGAATATACAACCATTTTCTACCATTGGCACTTCAAATTAGGCTAATTTCATCCCACTTATAATACTAGAAAATGTTTTAAGACTTTTAACCATAAGTATATTGATAAATAACACATTTTCGCATTCAGTAATAATTATGTGACAAGCCCCAAGGTTACATACAATATTGTTTAGCCTTGCCCCAAGAAGAGCTAAAACAATGGGCATATTTAACTTTGGCTCCAGATAAGGCCACTCGTGATTGGTTGGATGTTAGTTGAATATAGGCTGGATCAACAAGTACAACAGTTTAAGCATATCACTATTATTAGTGCTATTTTGCATTGCATTGCTGTGAATGAGATTGGCAAACCACACAGCACTCTCTTTAGCTGCAACTGGGAGTGTGTGTACAGTGTACATGGTACAAGGCACAGAGGACTTAATACACTGTGAAAGATATTGGTGTTAAGGGGGGACATGGTGTCAGTTTGCTTTGAGAGATCAAATTGTAGTTTCTAAATTCTGAATTCTCACAGTTTTGCCTATCCTTTTTATCCTTTCAGAGATACAGCAATTACGTATATTTAATTAGCATATTTGCATACGTAAGCCGTGCATATTTTACTTTTTATTTGGTGAAAATCGGACATTTCGTTCAAATGCTATGGTTAATCGGAGTGTACAGCAACACACAGAGAAAGACAATTTTATGTTTCGTATTGTTTTCAAGCAGTTACATTTACTTTGTTTTCATTGTTTTTCAAGCAGTAATATTAAGAGAATTACAGAAATAAATTTTTGGGTAAAAGTGACCATTTACTGATTTGTTTTTAATTTAAAAAATAGTATTATTAATGGAATTGATAAATTTAGAATTAAACAAGGTGGTTCTCGAACCACAAAGGTCCCCCGCCTGTCGTGGTAGTAAATGGAGCAAAATATAATTTTAAGATCACAGGGAGAATTGTGATGGAAATAAGTGGTTCTCAAACCACTGAGGATGCTGCCATAGCAGTTGCAATTTGATGGTATCAAATGTTGACAACATTGACCATACAACTATTTGTAGATATTTGACCTTAGATGACCCTACTTGACCTTGAAATGACCTTCAAAATTTTCGGCAATGAATGCTTACTACACCCATCAGTTTTCATGTGTATGGATTTGACCTTGGATGACCCCACATGACCTTGAAATGACCTTCAAATTTTTTGGCACTGAATGCTGACTACACCCATCAAGTTCATCATCTACCACATACTTAGTGATTTGACTTGGAATGACCCCCATTACCTGAACTGGACCTCAATTTTTTGGACTGAATGTTTACAACACCCAGCCAAGTTTCATCACCTCCTAAACGCACCACAATTGACAAGGATTATAGCCATTTTATCCAATTTGACCTTTGAATGACCCCGCATGCCCTGAAAATGAAATTCAAATTCAAAGTTTTGGGCCCACTGTAAGTGTTGAGCACACCCACCACGTTTTATCATTCTACCACAATTGCCAAGGTTTATAGCAATTTAATCCCATTTTTGACCCAATCTTCACCTTTGACCCAAGCCACAACCCCACCTTCCGAACTATCCACCGCCATCTTGGGCGACATCTATGGTGGCGAAGGATGGACACCAACCACTGCTTAAGATACAGCCAGATATTGCATGGGATGCACACACACGTACACCCACAAATCAAGGGATTTCTATAGTCCCTTTGCCAACGCTAAAAGAAACAAAAATGCAATAATTAAGTAATAATTGATTAATTAACAAATTTTAACGCTTCTGGACTTTATTGGCCTCTATCGTTTTTTGCCATTTTTCGAAGGTTGCAAACTTGCCCTGCCCCCCACTTATCTCAAAAAACGGTTTTTTGACCCTATTGACGTCAAGTGGCCCCACAAAAACTAGATTGTGTACATACTATGATCATATGCGACAATTTTGTATAAAACCCTTAGTTTTTGAGTTACATTGATTTTGTATGCCCCAGCAGCAAAATGGCGAGAAGTTTAGTTGAAAACAGTTGCCATGGCACACACAGACATTATAATTTTGGTTACACAATCTCATAGGATAACAGAATCCTGGCCATACGTAATTGGTTAAGAAACAAACTATGTTCAAATAACTTTCTATTTTTGAGATAAATGGGACGGGAGAGGGGGGTGGGGGAAAAATTGTAATTTTTGAATTTGATTTTTTCGGTGGCGTGGACCTTTGACCCCTGACTAATTAGCATACCGGAGGGTCGATATGATCCGAGACAATTATATTTGACAAAGGCTCATCCTACCGAACATTTTGGTATATCACGTTGCTTGTATTCAAAGAAACTTATTGCTATGATTGCAATATTGTAATAAATTATGGCCATGTCCCCCCTGAAAGCAATAACAACTACCCTTCGGCAGAAAAATATGCACACACTGACTGACTAACATCTGGACAGCAAAACCAATCACACAATAAAACAGGACAATGTTCATGGCACAAAAATCAAATTAAGAAATATGCCCATGGCCGTATGCAGTATTTATTTTTTTTTTGGGGGGGGGGGTGCGGGACCTTTGAAAAAGTGGACTTAACCCTATCACAGCTAAAGCTCACCAAAACTCACTGTGGTATTGGAGAAAAAGCACAAAGTCCATAACGTAGTCGCTGACGTTCATCAAACCATACTCATTGGGCACTAAACACTGGGCCGGGCCATCGACCCCACGTAGCGTTCGAATCCCACCCGAATTTTGCGACTTTTCTTGTTCCCCTCTTATCTCACTCCTTCAGTTCCTCCTGATAAACTGACGTCGGGTTAGGGTTAAGATTGTAAAAGTGGACCTAATCCCAAGAATGGTCCTTTGTTTTGACTTTTTTGAACCTTTCCTCACCAAAAAGTGGACTTTCTTGTCAATATTTTGTCTAATTTGGGACCTTTTTGTCAAAAATTCATTACAAAGTTGGATCCTTTTGTCCCTTTTGTGGAAATTTGGGGGGGGGGGCATTATGATTTCAGATTTGAAATCCCATTGCGAAAACAATTTTGTGTACTATCATCTGAAAGACCAATGGACAATTCTGCCAGTTGTGCTAAATACCATTTCTGTCTTTTGTCAGCCAGGGGTAGGACATGATCTGCTCGATTTGGGTATTGGGGATTTCCATGCCTAAGAAAAATGACGCTCCGTGGACAATCTGTTTTGCTGACTATTGTTCAGAGGATCAATCTTGAGAATACACTCACCAAATGAAAATTTTTCAGGCAAGATGCTCAATTACTCATTTGTTATGATAAAATAAAATCCACAGATATCAAAATTAAAAAAAGTGGAAAAATATCACTTTCATTTTGGGTAAAGTTTTTTATTGGGTCACCCTGTATAAGGATATATTGACTTCTTTTTGTTTTGATCCACCCATAAAACCAGAGCATCAAGGATGCAGTAGCCTTTAATATGATTGTATTCACAAGCAAAAATATCCTTTACAGTGCCTTTATCTATTATTTACAATAGAAAAATTGGCACATAAAGGTGCTTGCTTCCGAGTTATGTCTATTGTGTTCTCGGTCTGATATGAGAGCTGGCACTTGCACATACACCCCATCCAGTACCGTGGGAACAAATTATGAGCATTTATACATGTTAGATGCAATAATGCATGGTGCAAAGCCCTATTCAATACTGGGCTAATATTGATAGTTAACCACTAAAAGGCAGTTTTTTGTTTATATATTGGGAATGAAATGGTCTTGAGGGCCCAATTTCATGATGAGAATGAGAAAAATGATGGCTTGTGAGTGAGAGAATTTTGGGCGTGTTTTCAAGTTTAACACAGTGCAAGGTTTAAGGGAGCCAAACACATGTTGCTTATTGGCCATCATTAAGTTGCACTTCATTAATGACACTGCTAATGATTTAAATACCACCTAGGGTCAGAGCCTGGGCATACAATGACACGTTCTATGCATTAATAAAGTTTGTCCTGGTTTGCAGCAATTAATTTTTAATTCAGTATACTTGGTAAATGTGAAGAGGATGAAGTCAGTGGAAAAGTCTTCTTGGGAT
>JAMKCH010058258.1:0-15283 GCA_023653785.1 Ophioderma brevispina | reverse complement strand
TTCACTGTTGCATTATCGTTCGTTGTAAAATATAGCGCAGAATGACCACGATGACCAACGAATTCAGAAAATTACAACCTCTTACAAATTTGGCTCCTTAAAATTAATATCTTTAATTAGTCGCCAATATGTTTTAACTCATTTTTGCAGAAAAAACATAAATTTCAAGAGTAAATATGTTAGAAGGAACACAAACATTGTAGTGCATGTTATATAAAAATTAATAAATAGTATATGCATGTTGTAACACAATAAATATTGGCTAGAACTGTTCAAAAATTGAGCTCAGAAAATATTTAAAATGTAAATGGAATGTTTCATAACTCAAAAGATTTTGGAGGATAAAAGCGGTCTATTTTCTTGTTTTCTTAAATTTCTCATTACATATATAGTTCCTATCTTTTAAAGTAATGTACACGCTTAAAATATATACCAAACTTGAAACGAATTAACAATGAAATGGGTAATAAAATCTAACATAATCTAAACAATTTAGAGGGCACTAACGCTTATACAAACACCTTCCCAAAGAAAATATCAATTTGTTCCTGAAAGGCAAGTTTTTTTTAATGATGTATATATTAGTAATTATTTAGTTTGGAGAATATCCAAGTTAACATCAAAGAAAAGCAAACTTTCGCAATATGTTTACAAATCTATTTTTGTAACACGGTTTACTAAGGGGTGGGGTGTTAAACACCCCGAGAATTCATTATTATAAAGCAATAGATGATTTCGATGTTGGTATACCCGTTTGGTCCACCGTTTTCTACTGCTTCCAACATAACCTAGTATGGCGTCACAATGACGTCAAAGTTCACAAGTTGGCAAAAGTGGTCATTTCCACAGACACACATCAGAGTATAAAATGAAAAAATGAAATTTTGCATAAAAAAGTAGGAATATTGGATTTTCATGCGGGTTTTGGCCCCAGATGATATGGAAAATGACTAGTTTTTAACCAACATATAATTTTAAAGCCATACAGTGCACAGTATTTAAACAAACGAACTAATAACTAAAGGGTAATGCAGTATCATTTATAGGCGAATAATGTCCTCGAGGTCGGAACAAAAAAAATAATGGCGCCCATTTTTATTTTTTCCCGCCTGAGGATACATTATGAGCCCATAGATGATACTACAAAACCTTTATTTCTATTCTGTTACCTAAAAAAACTTGATTTTATTTTGTTTGTTTAGGTTTTAAGTTAATATGCCTTATTTATGTGTATTTTGTATGCTGATTAATGAAAATAAAAGATAAGAAAATGCATTAGCGGCTCATTATTGCAGAATAATGGGCAGTAAACTGACCAATCAGAATGCTGCATTTTCAATAATGGGTAGAGTAGAGGTAGTAGAACCACTACCACCAATCGACTTCGACGCTAACCCCGGTGAGGGTGCTACCTTCACATTTGTTTCCTCAAAATTAGCAGAAGGATGTGAAATAATTATACGGAAGACTTAACAAAAGTTTTTAATGTTTTTGCGCACCGAGGGAAAGTTTACCTGGGGTGGTAACTCCTCCCCTTTGGTAATACGAGGGTTAATGTCACTATGCCCCCCCAAAAATATAAATTTGGTGTGTTTGTACAAATGTTAAAACTACAAAACTTGGATAATTCTTTTTCACGACGCACAGACCATAGGTTTCAATAAGTACAAGTAACTAATTAAAACACAAAAAATCATGTGAAATAACATGACCAATCCCTCATGAGTATAGCAAAGGTATATTACCGATTTTGATCAATGAAGTAACAATCTTGTCCCAGCTAATCGTATTCGTTCAAAATTTATCTGTGTGCTTTGAGATATTTGACACGCCAAAGCTGTCGAATACGTATGTCGATTGTTTGTGAAACCCGATTTATACAAATGCGTGTTATTCGACTGTGGCTATTTGGTTAGGAGATGTAATTCACTTTTAATTTTTGGGGACAATTAAAGAGTACATAACATCAAACCAGAACAACTATTAACTCAATTTGACCAAACAATTAGATTGACACTATGTCGTGACCACGACGTATATCTAGATATTATCTTTATATGATATATATATAGATATATATATATATATATATATATATATTATATATATAATATACGTCACGAATCTTACAACCACAAAGGCCAATCGACAAAAGTCACATTCGAGATATCGGCGATTCAAGTTTTCGAGAATATGAAATTGCATATCTAAATTTGAAACATTTAGGAAAATTATTTTTGGGACATTGTGGGCATTGGAGCGTTATTCATTTTGAGCACGCTTCCCATTCAAGTATCCTTTGTTTTCCTTGTCAAATTTAATTACAAAGGGATTGGTCTGTTGCAAAAAACTAAAAACGTCCCCTGTTTCTATGTCAAAGGAGACGAATGCAAATTGAGCTGTTGGCGTCCTAAAAAAGAGTCGATCGATCTTCGCATCAGGCAGTGGTATTCAACATGTTGAACATACTTGCCCTGAGGAGGGAGCTAGAAATGAATATGCTTTGTAAGGTTTTTCTAAGTGTCATTGTCTTTTACAAGCAAAATAATGTGCCTGAGATAGAAAAGAGGAATGATGAGGTTCTACAATTTTTATTTTGTATTAGAATTGATTTACATCAAGATAATATTCATGTAAAATATAATACATCAAAGCTATAATATACAGTTAATTTATAAATATGACAGTTAATTGAATGGAAAAACCTGTAAAAGGATGGGATTTTACGGGGTTTTGTTGGAAGAATTGAGGCCAGAATTGTCTTGTAAAATTTATAGCATTTTTCGGTAAACTTTAGTAATGGTCAATCGTATAATTGAAAATAAAAATACTGAATGTACGATAATGTGATTCTCGAAAAAAAATCGAATAAAGCTTCAGTTGTAGTCGTTTTATACGCTGGTAACTTGACATAAAATTTACAGTATTTTGCGTATTTCCAAATTATAGGATCGCCCCGCAGTGTAGGTACACTAAGGACATCAAAGCGTATGTCTAGCGATTGAAACCCTGGGTTTTGTGAATTATTGGAATAATAACTTTTCATCAACGTTAAGGGAAGAGTTAGATGTGATTTATCTGTTTATCGCTTGAAGGTGTATATTTTGATACTTTTGTGAGTAAAAGGATCAAAGATCACTAGTTTATCAAGAAGACAGCTCTTATCTTACTATCAAGTCACCTTTATCTTTGTATTAAATTTTTGAGGCGTTCGAGGACCAAAATCACTTTAATTCTAATGATCGACAAGTACAAAACGTGGTTATAAGAATATGTTATTTTCAGTACAATTAATAACTAAAAACAACGCTTTAATCATATGGTATATTTCATTTATAGGGATTAAATTTGCAGTAGTTCCAACTGTCAATGAAAAATAAATACAAATTCCATGTAGCTTACTACTTTCACGTAACGAAAACCATAGGAAGAGTATATTAGCAATTAGTGTTCAAATTGACGTATCTAAAACTCGTAAAAATAAAACTTATTAAATATAAAAAAAGAAACAATTTGAAATGAAATGTCTTCCATGGAGATTATTTAATTTTTGGTCATCAACAGATCATTTGATTTTGTTTCACCTTTGGAGTCCTAGCACTCTTAGAGTAGTTGCTCTTAACTTTCTGTTGATTGAAAAACCTTATGGGTAAAAAAAACTAACCATTTTGAGGTTAAGATCGTAGTTGCCGACAAGACTTCTGACGGTGATTTCAATTCCAAAATTGCCATATTTCTGATTATCAAAGGGTATTATTGAAAAATGCAGATGAGAATTTTCTCTCATGTTAAACATCTTCCGTTATTGAAATTGGAAAGGAAAACTAATTTCCTGTATCTACTCAATAAGCGTCTCGGTATGCATCAATTTTATTAAAATTGCAATGAGTAATCTTTTAAGTTTACCATTAACCTCATGTAGTAATGAGATGGCTGAAAATGTGAATGATAATTGTCTACATGTACTCAAAACCATATTACTTTCTGCGTATTGATGTAAAACACAGATAAATTATTAAGTTAGTGAAAATTATTAATCAACTAGTTGATGAAACTCAAAAAATCTCGTAGGTATGTGGGAAAATAGAGGGAAGAAAGAGGAAAAAACGAAAAAGATTTGTATGTTCTTTGTTTTACATTGCATTATTGATCTTAACCTAAGGGGGGGTGGTTAGCACCCCCTTCAGGTTATCCGGATAGCTAAAGCCCCCTTTTGGTGCCGATTATTTAATTACTTGTCAATTGACATATTTCGCTCCTTTTTATCAAAAACAAAACATCACGGGCTATAGAAAGATAAGGTGAGCCAAAGAAGGTAGGATATCACTTCATGATGGGTCATGACTAGGTTTATATGAGAGCATTTAGTGCTATAATATGTTTGGGGCGCTTAAAAATGCGAAATATCAAATTTCCACCCATATATCAGTATTTTCGCACTGTCCTCAACATATGACGTCATAGTGACGTCATAAGGGGATGTTGGGACTTATTTTTGGTACAATGGAAATAAGAAACGCTACAGTCTCCTTTGGTACCAAATTTACAGGAATCGGATGTTCAGTAACGGAAATCACAGGGGGTGGTAACCACCCACCCCTTCGGGAGTTTTGTTTATAAAAATGGCTGGGTAGGACGCGGGTTAATTTGGCCGTAAATTAATCATGTACGTAACTTTTAAACAGGTAAGCTATCTACTATTAACTAGAATCAAACCTGGGACCCTCTGATATGAACCAAAATACTAATCACCAACGCTACATGCTACCATAAAAGGAACTATAAGAACATTGAATTTATGTATATACATTATTTTCTTTTCAAATTAATAATTGCTAAATTAAAATGGCAATATTCATAACAAATCGTGAAAGTGTTTCAACAGAGCGTTTTTGAACTATCTATAAAAAATTGGAAGTGAAAATAGGCTACTACTAGTGATTGTTTATTTCCTTTCTGGGGTTAAAATATCTTGTGTTATAACTTGAATTACCAACTTAGCTTATTTGACACTTTTACTTATTACAACTTCAACCAATCACTTAATTTGCAGCAAGGTGTAAACTGAGTAAATGTACTATTTTTGCACATTTCAGTAACTTAATACAGTATGTTGGTTGTTATCACTTCTCAAATGAAATAGGTATTTTGTGAAATTCTTCTCATGAAAGTATGTTGCAATCGTTACGCAAACAAAAAAAAATGATCCTTTAACTATTATGTCTAAAAAACAATAAAAAATAATAATAATAAACAACTACTGGAGCGATTCAAAACTGATTAACGTGGGCTCCTTTTTGCCGTGCTCATCGCCCGGATCGTCAAGACATCTTACAATTAAGTCTGGTAAAGAAACACATGCGCTAAAATCTATTTGTTTATACCACTTCTAACACGCATCTTGTATTACGACCTAACGCGCGCTCACAGTAAAAAAAAAGATTCTTGAAAAAGACAATACTTGACCGCAATTAACAATTATAGTAAAATACTTTTGTCCAATTTTCGGGGCCTATTCCCACTAAATTTATTCGAGCGGCTCATTTGACCTTTGAATTATATCAACATTGTTATCCCACTAATATGGCTCTCAATTACAGGAAATTTACAGGAAAAATATTTCCCTCTCTCGTCCCCCTCTTTTTTTTTTTTTTTTTTTTTTTTTTGTTTTTTTTTTTTTGTTGTGGTTTTTTTTTTTTTTTTTTTTTTTTTTTTTTTTTTTTTTTTTTTTTTTTTTTTTTTTTTTGTTCTTTGTGGGGGGGGGTCTAGGGGGTTGGGTTTTTTCTTTCTCTTTTCTTTTTGGTGTTTTTGGGGGGTCCGGGGTTTGGGGGAGCAATTCTGCAACAAAAAATCCATAAACACAGCTTTTATAGTTTCCTTTCAAAGCACGTTATATTTTACAGTTGTAATGCAAGTTTTACAAATATTATGAATTTTACAGTATACAGTGTGAGTCATAAACACCCTTACATTCGGAAAGATTTTTTCTTCAACGGTTAACGTTATTTTTGCTTCAATTTTTGTTGGCTTTGGTTGTTTTACAGAGATAAAACAGGACTATCAGAAGAAAAAATTTTATTGGGTATTTCGGACTTCGGGTTCAGAAAATATGTCAATTTGCGGGAGACCTAAAAATTCAGTTTGGCAGATTTTAGCAATACTATGCGGAGAGGACTGACAACCGACGTATACCATAACACTTTTAGCAAAGACCATTCACACCATTGCAATTTCAGATGTATCGATTTCTTCTCAGCAAAACAATGTTCAGTGTTGAAACTTTTTAAAAATGGTCTAGTGTGTAACATAATGCATAAGTAAAATATATTCAAAAATTAAATACCATTGTTCAATCAGTTATTGAAAATCGCCCCATATCAATTCCTCAGTTCATGACATAATGAAACTGCTCATAGATGTTGTTTTACTATCTAATAAGTAATTTTTTGCACAAATACAGTTATACTCAGCGTCCATAAGTTGCAAGAAGAACTAAACCTGAAGTTTTCTGTAGATAAATCGGAATTCAAACTTAAAATTCATATCGCACTGCTGTTTTTTTCAAGCGGAACCACACTTTCGATGGTTTCACTTTTGCTCCCAAGTTTTCGTGTATGTTCAAAACCATGAAATCTGCTGACTCAAGTAGACACTTGTGGCTTACACACCCACTATCTGAATGTTGTTATTTTGGAAAATTGAAACATTTTTTTTTACTTAGCATTTTCTTTTTAATCTCTGGGATATTTTTTTTATAATCCTTCAATTACTCTCCCACCTTCTATTGTTTAACAATAATTTGGTTTTCAATGTTTGTACTCAAACATCACTGCTGGAACCATGTTATCTATGTAACGATGCATCTTTGTTTGGCTCAAAATCTGCCAACATGATTTTTAAGTCTCTCAGCAAATAGGCGTAACTTCTTCCACCAAAGTTCAAAGTGACACAAATAAACGTTTTCTGACACCTTTTATAATATCCTTCTTTATAACCATAGCAAACTTGACAAACAATTCTTAACTCTTTTAATTATTTTTTATTCTGAATGTAGTTTTTTTACTCACGACGGTATGCACCGTACACATTTTGGTTGAATTTGTGGGATAGGCCTACTAAGTTATGATTTGTCGTAATTGTTTTTTTTTTTTATTCTACACATTTACATCTCTGTAATAACTCGCAAATATATTTTTTATCTTTTTCAGTGTTTTGATTGAATCATTTTTTACATTTGTAATTTTCACATAATTATCCGGCAGAATTGCTGTCGTTAAAATACTGGAAAAATTTATAATATTTTTGAGTGTGGGCAACAAATCTGTCACACCCTCAGATCCAGCCTACACACATTGTCCTATATAAACTTCGTTCGACCAGACTTCATATCCCCCCCCCCCCCCCCCCCTTGTTGAGCAAGCGAGGAGAGGAATCTCGCAGTATCCCATTGATCGATAGCTCACTTAATCAGCAGCCGTGCGGTGTTTTCAGATCAGCAAACAGACGAATGCAGATTGGTCTGTTTGTAAGACTTTCATTTGGCGTTCGGGTATGATTTCCACAAGTGAAAATTATTATATCTAAAATTGGAATGTTATTTTTTTGCTAATATTTGGGATACTGAAAAGAGCTGTGATATAGTATCATAATATGCAAAAAACTCAATTTCGTTCGCCAAATGGTCGATTGTCCTGTTTTGATGACTATGACGATAATATCTATCTATCTATCTATATATATATACACATATAATATATATATATATATATTATATATATATATCTATTCCTTATTATATATATATATCTATATATCTATATAATAGTATAATATAATATAGATATATATATATATAGCTACTATAATATATATATTTCATTTTAGCATCTGCTTATGTTCAAGCAGTATTTGTAGGGATAAGGTTTCGGACTGGTTCGAATCCAATGTAAGGTATATGTATAGGTTAGTTTACTCATATGAAGATGTAATTGGGACAGTTAGAATGTGATGTGTGGCTTACCATATAAATACAAAGTGTATAAACTGGTTAAAAATTTTTATTCTTTCTTCACGTTTTCCTTTGTTTGCCTTTTTTCTCAAATTGTTTTGCCTTAAATAAATAACTTTTTTTTACAACCACGTGGAAAACGTAAATACAACCTTTTGTATGATGCCATAGCTACACGTGTAAATTTGGTCCAGAGGATTGTAATAACGGTTTTAAAAACTCATATTTTAATACAAGTCAAAAAACCAACAATAACGATGACTGGCATGAGATTTTACGTCGTTATTTTACTTCCATGCAAATGGTCTTTATTCTTTTCCTTTCCTCCGGCTCCAGTTATTTTTACCGTTCTGCACGTTGTGAGTCCCAGATGCCAGTCAAATCCCGTTTTTTACAGGTTTAGTTTAACAGTGTACTCTTTACACCGGAATCGAACTAAGAGCCCTGTAGAAAATCTCATATTATAAACGAACCGTATCATGCAGTGAGCCGGAATAAGAGTAATATTTCAAAAGCTTTACAAATGCGATATTGATTCTAGCAAATCTTCTGGTATAAACTGAAAAATCAGGCCGACATGTGATAAAGTCAAAAGATCTAGGGCGTGTAATGTATAAGTAAGCACGCGCGGGACATTTGTATGTTTTTATGATCTCTATTTACATACAATGGATGGTATGAAAATTTTCAATATTATAATCTTCAAGTATTACTGTTATTTTCAATTAAATTAATCATTTGAACATTAATAATAATACTACCCGACTCCATAGAGCAAAAAAAACGATGTGTGTCTCAAGCGGCAAGGCCATTATTATTATGCTGGCATCAGGAAATCGTCAATATTCGCTTATTTAGGTGTGTGTGGCCAACTAGCGCACTACCTATTAGCACTGAGGATGTGATATTCCCCCTGACAGCTCCCCATATGTCGTTGGGTCGCCGAGCCAATTGAAAATTATGTATCTTGCCCGGGACACAAACATGTTGACTTCAGCGGGGCTCGAAATTACGATGTCATTCTTAGATCATGAGTCCTGCGCTATCCGCTGCGCCACACGTGGCATCATAACAGTGCAAATTGATACTGAAATTTCTTACCAAACTTTGGCACTTGTCACATGTATTTTCTCAGGAACCTCTTTCGTACGCATTACGCTTAAACCGAACTACATACATTTGGTCTGAAACAAGACTCACAAGGATATAGCACTAAAACTTTGTATTGAAAACCATCATTTAAACACTAAACAGCATGAGATTGATATTCACAGCTTTTTGGTGCAAAATAAATTTCCAGCGTGAGAAACTGGAAACTGAAATTAACCACATTAAATTCTGGTTGCTACCTAGTTTTGGAAGGAGCGTTTTCACCTCGTGGTGTTGAGAGAGAGATCTGATTCAAAGAATGCCCCTTTCAGCCATCTGAGAATTTCACTTGCAACGAAGCACTGATCGCATCACCTATATAAAGATATATTTAAGTGGGGATAACAACCTCATGGGATATTTTAAAATTTGTAGTTTGCTTCATCGCAGGATCTAATATAAATTTCAACGATTTCAGTTATGATACATATTTGTTTTACCTGTGTATCGTCTCGCAGAACACCCAAAGTTGTTATCAATAGCGGGCGTGTCAAAACGATCGGAGGTGAAAATTCATCGATTTTAAAACCATCGGAAGTAGCTTCACTCCATATCCCGCTCGGTTATAAGAACGAACAGTTACAAATATAGTAGTATTTCGGCATATCAGTATCTAGTTTGTCAAGAGCACTTTCTGATAAGGTAACCTTTGGTCTTCATTATTTCATCTCCTGTTGGAGTGTTTCCCGCTCGCACATTCGTAATGAGATAAATGCGGTGACGGGTCGTTAAAACCCCACCGTGTGGAATAGGAAAAAAAATTCCCTAGAAGAAATACACGATTTTGATGGATCGTTCAAGACAAAATGTGTATGAAGGATAGCTTAAGGAAAAGTCATTTCGATATTGAAACGGGAGGATCATGGAAGAAGAGGATAACAAGAAGCAAATCGACCCATTGGCTTTTAACGATTATTCAAATTCTCTCAAGTGGCCCTCCGAGGATAATCCTAATTCGATTCGATGCGATTGTGGTTGTTTCTTCATGCGTTTTTTATTAAGATCTTCCGGGTCATCGGAATCAGCACGCACGAATGCTGCGAGTAAATACTCAAAACTATGGCGCTTACATGGAAAACGCCGGGGGGTCTGGATTTTGGTCGGAACCCATGCTCGTTCCGAAAAAAGAGGGACTAGCTGCAAATGCGGGACTACCGCTAGGGGTACAATTCCGTTGTGATTGGACTGGTTCATATGATATCAATCAGGAAAAATTAACAGAAACATATCAGCAATATCCCTAAGTGTGTATTTTTTCTTGCAGTAGCACAAGTGTCATCGTTCTGGAATATTGGCTGTTTAAATGTGTATATGTATTGAGAAAAGGTCCCGCAAGGGGTATAATCTCACTGCAAATCTATTCTTCAATCTTCAACTCAATTGTATTTGTTCTTTAATAAATATAGCAAACATCACATATAAATAATTAGTAAATAATGCTGACAGTGAAAATTAATTGTTACAATATTAATCAAAAAAATCTGCGTACAAGTAAAGATGTATAATACATAATAAGCGGAATTTCACAAGAAGCAGTAGTCTACTAGTGGAAAATATATTTAAAAATAGCACAGTAAGGAGATCATATAATGTGTAACGTTCAGTGTTTTTCACTGAAAATAGTATAATTCACACAAGCTGGTCCCCAATTTGGGGCCGGTATATTTTAACTGGAAAATTGGTCACGTTAGGGTGCAATTCAGAACTCCCTGGAACGAGCCTGGGTGCCAACGAAAATCCAAAACTTTCAAAAATCAGTCAAACTTTCCTTTCTCACCTTTATTTTCTAACATGCCAGTATTGGGCACTAAAGATGAACGCATAACAATATACAATCTAACTGCGTATTTAACGAAACAGCGAAAAAATTACCACAACAGGGACAGCCGGAAATGTTGTATATGCAACAGACTTGAAACTTTTACGTGTCGTACCTATAGAGTTTTTTTTTAAATTCTCCAGTAATGATTGCTCACCAATCATCGATTGCGGCAGAGGGAACATGATCAAAGCGTCGCTGTTGAATCCCTTCTTTTGTGCGGGTGAATGGATAAACATCAGATTAAAATAGGATGGCGGAAGTCGATATGTTCCTTATTATCTCTTTCCTTCCATGGTAAAACCAGGCCTGCGAAACTGCAATATTAGCACGTACCAAAGCCAGAGAACCCCCGCGCAGGTGGGGATCGCATAGTTATGTTTAAACCCTTCGTCTACCTGCAGCCATTTTTGTAACAAACTCCCCGCAAAAGAGGATGGTTCCACACCTGTGATTTTCGTTATGAACATCCGATTCCTGGAAATTTTGGTACCTAATGAATAGCTTAGTGTTTCTTCTTTCATTGGCAAAAAATAATAGTACTAACATACCCTATTATGAAGTCAGCATGACGTCATTTGTTGAGGGAAAGTACGAAAATGCTGAATATTAGGGTGGAGAATGATATTTCGATTTAGCGACTCAAACAACTTATGGTAAGCTTAAAATGCTGTCATTTATATAAAAACTAGTCCTTTTCATTCAAGTAGAGTCACAACCGCATGAAAATCTGGTGTTCCTAAACCTTTTGGCGAATAAAATTGAATTTTCACTGTGTGTGTCTATGAAATGGCAGTTTTGCGATATTGCGAAATTTATGACCGTCATTGTGACGTCATGCTAGGCATGTTGGTACTCAATGGAAAGAAGAGGACTATAGCTATAATTGGTACCAAGATCAAGGTCTGCCGATGTTCAGTGTTGGGTTAGGCAGGTTGGTACTTCTTCTTCGGAGGGGGGGGTTACAACACCTCCCCCCCCACCCCGCCCATCCACCAATTTGGGATCACCATGTATCTTACCTATACCCGGGGAGTTTGTTTTGGTATTAAAGGAGCGGAACATGTCAATTGACAATTACATTAAATAAATTTGGCACCAAAAAAGGGGGTTTTCGCAAGCGGGGAAAAACCTGAAGGGAGACGAGGGTAAAGGTAAGTAGACTAGTGCAAGTCCTAAAGATTGCTCGTGATTGTAACACATACGGAAAGTTCTATCCAAAAGAAAATCGCGATTTAATTCATCTAGAAAAGGGAAAATAATTAATAATAATAATAACAAAAGAAAGAGAAAAACAATACTTACGATAAAACAATAGCTTACTGGCATGATTGATATTATCTTCTTTAATAGCGTAATTGAAGTATAAATGATACAATTTGACACTTTTAAGGCAATCGTGAAGTCCACCAAACATTTGAAACTGCCTCAACATTGAGGGAAAGCCGACAGTGGCGGCCCAGGGTAGGGAATAGGGGCAGCCCCAATAAAGTTCTTTCTCCCCCCCCCCCTCCGTTTTCCCCCAGGCCGGAAGAAAAATGAAGCAGGAACGACGGCCATAGTGAACTTTCATCCGGTGCATTAAAAAACGCGCTAAAAGAGTTCGCCAAAAAATTCCGGGGTAAGGTAAGCTGTCAAGTCGATAGGTCAGGGGACGGCGACAGAGGGTGCCAGACCAACCCCACCCCCACCCCCCTGCCGAGTTTCAAAATTTAGGGAAAACGGGTTTCAACTTTAATTGCATGCAAATTAGGGTTTTTTTACCTACATGTTAATCGTATGTTTCACCCCTCCTTTTGATAGGTAAAAGGGTGGGGGACACTTAAGGGACATTTTATACACTTCTGCAGAGCTCTAAAAACTACATTTTTATATCCTAACGTGTCTGAGGAAATCGAGCGGTCACCGGCAAAAAAGGGAGGTAGAGTTATTTTCTGGGTAGATCTAGAGGCAATCCCCTATCCAAGGGAGGGGTCCGATCCGTGATTGTTTTTTAAGGCATTTAAATGCGATTAAGGGACATTAGGGGTATAAAAATACAATTTCCCCATCAGTAAATCCGTAACTCTGGTAAAGATTTGCACAACACAAGTTGTTTTTCTTAATTTGGTTTGCCTACTAAACAAAAAAAATGGATTTCTCTTATATTCAACGTTTTGGAAATTTTTCATCATATTTATTCAAATCATATTCCACGGGGGCAAGGAACAATGTTTTTCAGGGGGAGGGGAGAATATATTAAAATTTGTAGTCCAGTAATACATAAATCCGGTTTTACACATTCCAACACACAACGGCAGCCATAGCTGGGGTTGCATCCTGCTGAATTCACCCAAATGTGCAGATTAAGTGTACCTTTTGAATTATACTTAATCAAGCGAGGTGCAGCGTACAAAGATTGGTATGTTTTGGGTGGGGGGAAGGCCCCAGTAATGGCGGATCACAGTCTGACATCATTTGGTGGTCGGATTTGTCTCTAGGCCTATGTTGTTTTCCTCTCAATTGTCGCATGTTCAGAAAATTAATTTCCACGGGGGTGGTGGGCAAGATTCCGGGGGGCTTCCCCTGCCCCTCCCCTCTGGTTTTGACATGATAATCCGACGCGGTTATTTCTTTTGGGGGAGGGCGGAACGCGCTTGATTTGTTTCCGTAGTTTCCTTTTTAGCACTTGATAAAACAGCGACTTAGAAAGGCAGCGTGAAATATCAAGTGAAGATGCTTATGCCACAAAAAGCACTCTGCCTGGACTGTCAATTGCACACAAGATATACCAAAGTTCGGTTCAGAAGTTATGTCAATTGTAAACTATTATAACATTTCGACCATTCAGACGTTGTTAGACGTTTTATTTATCTCGTATTAAGGCTGAGTACAACATCAAACAATAAGCCCTTGACAAAACCAAGCACTGTCAATTGTAATGATCTCCACCTGTTTATAACTGCCTGGTATTATGGACAGCTGGTAGGAAACCTATCGCTGTGACGCATCAACAGTAGTTAAAGCAATATTGGTACATTTTTGAAGCGCGCCCCAAGATTTCTCAAACTTGTTATATTTTTGCCACAGTTGAGTGGTAATTGTATAGGAAAAACTATACCTGCGAACGAGAATGCTTAAAAAATGCGTATTTATCACAAAATATTAGATTGGGATCCCAGATTGGAATTAACGGGCCGAGAGGAAATGCTACGTTTTATGTCCGTCCATGTGAAAATAGTGCCACTCGAGAAAAATACAAAAAACCTCTAACTTGATGCACGAACTATGAAAACAACTAATGATGAGCGAGCGCACACGTACATGGCGCTATTTCCGGCTATTTCACATCGGAATGCCGTTTCCAGCAGTCATTGAATTATTATCGTGATCCCCGACAATAATTATTCTAGTACAAAATTCCTTAGTTTTGTGACACATAGACATTTCGAGCTTAACCATTAAAGGTAGAGTTTACTAGCCAGTACCAATGGCTGCAACACCGGTGAAAAAATCCAATTTTTGAAAAATTGGGGGGGCGCCCTTCAAAAAAATGTGCTAATATGCTGTAAAGGGGCTCTATAGAAAGACGTGTTAAATTAATGGTAGGGGCTCTATAGAAAGGATTTTCTTTCTCAACGCCCCCAAAATCTGAGGGCGATTGAGAAAGGTCGGGTGTAGGTGATCGAGAAAGGTCGAGATCTGAAAGTGGTTGGAAAAGTGCCGCGGGGATTCTTCGTCCGAGGTCGCGTATAGGTATGACAACTCGCGTGCGTATAAGATTTTGAGGAAAATGTTAAACGTGGTGAGAAGATTTGTCGCGTTAGAAAATATTGTGTTAAGGTATACCGAGGGTATGTTGAGAAAAAACCAGGGAAAAATGTAAACGTGGTAAGATATTAACGCTCTTGAAAATCTCCGCCGTGTAAAGGGCGAGGGTATGTTGGGAAAAAATCGTGAGGATTTTAGAGACTGATGGAAACGAGCGGGTGGCGCGACTGAGCGCGCAGCGCGACCGGAGCGAGCGGTGAGCGAGCGAAGCGAAACATCTGCGTAGGCGTGAAGGCGAGCCTTGCAGTCGGAGCGCGGAGCGCGAGCGAGCTGAGTCGCGAGACGAGCGGAGTCGTTAGCATTCGCGTCAGGCGTAGGCGTGGTAGCGAGCGGAAGCGAGCGAGTCGCGATATAAAAAGTAGGGAAAAAAGAATTTAAAAACTATAATAGAAAAGGAGAAAATAAGAAATGAACCACAAAATCCCGTGAAACATTAAACTGTCCAAAAAGTCAGTCATAGCGGGCGAGTCGGGACGCGCGATGACGTCTCCTAGCCC
>JAMKCH010058253.1:0-15694 GCA_023653785.1 Ophioderma brevispina | reverse complement strand
ATACTTTATAAATCAGCTTGATTGCAAAATAACCATGTACATATTCACCACAAGAAATGCAAAAATGGGTAATATATACCAAATGTTGAAGAAAGAAATTACATTTTAGGAAAAAGTTTGAAATTTTTGCACATACAGAGCTATTTTGGATTTGAAATATTGTGACATATGGCAGCCAATTTGGATTTTGGAAGAATCCTTAACCACCTAGGGATGCCAAAAATGCTTAAAAATGGGTCAATATGCACCTAATACTACAAAACTCACTTTTTGGGCAGCCATTTGGAATTTGGGCATAGGGCAGCTATTTTGGATTTTGAAAGCTATTGTAATCAATTTTCATGCCCGACAACCTATAGATGGACACAAAAACACCAAATGGTCAATGTATACCAAGTTAACTTTTCCCCCCACCCCACACCCTGGAGTCCCCCGGGGGACCACTTTGGGCACACTTTTTAAAAAATCTGCCGGTACCATCGTATTCAGCGGAAAAAAATCAGTCTAGAAAACACTATCAAACAGAATAGTGAACACCATTCCTGTGCGCGTGGCTGTGGACCGACATATTTTTCTCAAAATACGCAAAGGTTTACACTTATTCTGATGCCATCATTGGGTTCATCGTCCAATTTCTTTCTAGAAATGTATAACTTTACAGATAATAATACAAATATTTGCGAAGTTACAACCCAAAATAGAAACTCGGAAGCTCAAGGTTGACCCTGCCCTTAAATCCCCACACAAAACCCCCCCTTAAACCAGACAACCCCTTTAAACCCGGACAAACCACATTAAGAACCTATCAGCGCGAGAGTTAAATTGTTGCCCCCACCTCCACCAAGTTTCATAAAAGGGACTTATGGATCTTCAGATAGTTTGTTCACAAGATTTTTGGGTAAAATACCCCAAAGTAACTCATTAATTATGCGAATTAGGTACCTAATTTGCAAGATATGCCATGCCCAGAATCTAATCAGATGAAGGGCATGCCATGGCAGTCCGATCCAACCCACCAATTACATCACCATTAACCATTATGGGTATCATGTTAGCGCGTTCACAAGATTGTGTTGGACGCTGCGACGCCGCCACCGACGCCGCCGCCGCCTTAACTGATAGCATAATCCCCCTTCTGCTTTTCAAGCACGGGGATTAAAAAACAAAAGTGAGGCTTATGACATCATCGTACAGATGAGGTCAATTAACATTGTGGTAATTTATTCTAGATCACATATTTCCTATCTCTGCAGGAAGCCAAACACAATGGAAAAAAACACCACCACTAATGTGGAAGGCCTTCTACAGGCGCTTGCCGAGGGCGTCTATCTCCCCACTGGCATCTCCCCCCCCCCCCCAACACACACTGAGCAGCTATCCGTCGTTCCCCCCCCTGCATTGCTTTCAATGGAGGTTTTTGTACCGGGCGTGATGTGCCTCGTTAGAGGTGAAACATGGTTAAATTAATAGTGACTGACCAATATACTTGCATTTAGAACATTCATCTCTAACAACTCAATGACTACCTGTTACAAAAAATCTCCAACTGAAGCATGCATTGTGGGAAGCTATCAATATCTTCTCTTGGCATTCTCCCCTTAATAACTTCATTGATAATATACACCTCTTTTTGGAAGACTGAGGTAAAAGGTTCGAGAATGCATAATGCATTTTAAATAGAACAGCTAATGTGAAGATGAACACGACTGTGGGTTTTGATGATAATGGTCAAATTTTCAATTTAAAGACACACTCACCAGCACTTTGACCACAGCTGTGATTCGTTATTATTCATAATACAGCATAATTATAGGGTTCGGAGCCAATGCCACATTTTGTGGCCATTTGGCTATTTCAAGCTAATGGCCAAGATTGATGATTAATGATTTGAATTAAATGAATAATAAAATTAAGAGGGTCGAACAAGAGTGTAACTTTTTATAGTTAAATTGAGGTTGAAGTAATGTAGTCGGGGTATTTTTGTTACATTTATAATTTAAATGCTTCCCTGATAAACCATTTTGGCTATTTTTTATTTTCCTTGTTTTAAAAATGTCAGATTTTTTTTAAAATTTAAAAAGGTCACAAATTGTATGTGCAGATTTTTAATGAAATGGTCCCATGCACAAGACCATAACAATGTATGGCGTTGGCTCTACAATATTTCCCCTAGTTTTTGTGTCCATAAAAGTATCAGCATATTATATATTAACTGAAAACCCTAGACAAATATTGAAACACAGCACAATTCCACCTGAAACCAAATATAACGCAAATGTACATTCCCAATGTAGAATAGATAGAGTAAATTAGGAGCCACTAAATTCTCAATCCCCTGGGCAGAGTTCAGTTACTCCATCAATTAATTATATAGAAAATACACCCTGTTTTTTGGGTAGGATTTATGTGACCCAGATAATACTTCAGTCCAGTTCATGTTCACTTCTATGAATGTAGCGCTAACAGAACTGCAAACCCGTGTAATGGAATACAGTAAATGAGATCCAAATTCAACATGTCTACTCTACCATTCGCCCACCAAATAACCAGGAGAACAACCGAGAGAATTTGCCTCGAGAGAGGAGGAAACTCTTTTTTGATTTGCTGATGGGTAGGCGCAGACTCGGGTCTGAGGAGGCTTAAACGCGCTGTTTTTTATAATGTACCGAAGAGAGCCGGTTCAGAATGGAAATGTCGTCCGTTCCATCACCATTTGGCGAATGATTTATCAAGCTGCTAGAGTAAACAAATTGAATGCATGTCAGATTCAATTGGATCTACCACAAGAAGGCTGCCTCTTTGATTGATGGCTCAATTAACCTAGTGCCAGTTTTTTACGAAGTCTGATATCACTGAATCCACACTACTACGTTTTTTAACACTTATATCCTGTAACTAGATTTAACACACTCAACCTTACGTACAAACGACTTGGCAAACATTTTTTCCGACGTGATTTCCATTTACTAATACTGACAACTGTATGGATCCATTTTTTTACTGAAATAGGTGGTTCTTGTGGAATTGATTTGTACTGAACACACAGATCCACATCGTGAAATGATCTAGAGAACATGGATAAAATACCTCACAAAATGTAACCCTTTTTTAAATTTTACTTTTTTATGATTTTTTAATTTGACCATTTTTTTTTTAATGGAAATGCAAATGAGCCAATTATATGTTCTTTGCATTTTGCTACCTCATTTGCATAAACAACTCAATATTGTGCCATGTGGCACTTTTTGAGTGAAAAGAAAATGAAGATAAATCTTAAGTACCACAAAAGTACTCCGGCAAATTGTGCCAGAAGACATTATTTGATGACTGGTTTTTGGAAGATAGAGGAGCACTCAGTAACCAAAGTAACAATTTAAATGTGTTTAAAGGGACATTTTGTGATTTACAAACAAAAAGCCTCGTCCCCCTCCCCGATGTACTAAAGAAGTTGAGATTATTATAACATCTGAACATTTGCTCAAATATATACTTTGATTACCACCAAATAGCGGCCTCATAACATGCGACTAGCGCTGGCCAACGCAAAAGATCAGTGTGTATATTATGAAATCGATTCTGTGCAAACTCCTATACAATTTGGTTTACTTTTATGCGCGAAACGATAACAACCGAATAATTCCCCCCGCCGTAGTTGGTGGTAATCAAAGTAGAGTAATGTATGCACAATCCTGCTCTAAAGAATGATTAATTTTGGCAATTTTTCTGTCTGTAAACGACAATATTACAACCACAGTGGCCTATGGGGCATGTGATACTTAAGTTTTGCTCATAACATCAAAGCAACATCACTTAAATTTTGGAAAATAACCTTTATGTTGAGGATGTCTAGTGAAACTCAGAAACAAAAATAAATGTGCTGGAATCACAATGCAAACCTTTACAACTGCTCTTTTTCATTGAAAGCGTTGCTATGCCAACAATAGTGGTGGCTATTCAATGCAATTAAGGTGTCAAAATGTACAAAAGAAAACTATTTGTGTCTTTTTGCAATTTAGTTTGAAAACTTGGTTTGAAACCAGCTTTAGTTGTGGTCTTCCAAAACGAGTGCATCATGATGAGAAACCCATCATTGGGATGTTCGGATTCATAGTGGGGGTATCGGTCTGTAGGGTCTTACATCAATTGCCATATAGTCCATGGGTCCTGGGCCATGGTTATCTTGAGCAAGTTTGGGGGCTATATACCTCACCTTGGAAGAATTTTTTTTGGGGTCAAGGTCAAGTAGGGTCAGTGGGGTCAAAGGGCATATGGGCCATAAGTGGGCATTCTGTGCATTACCAAAGAGTTCTGGACCGGTGGTCTTTAATAGTTTTTACTAGGCAGTCATTGGATTTGGCAATCACCGAGTTTTGCGATCACCTGGAAAAATTTTGGGAATGACTCTCAGGTTTTTGCGGTTATTTGACTTGAATTGACCCTGATGTCATGTCAGGAGCTTAAATTTGCAAAATAAACAATAGCCCGCCCACCAGTTTCACCTGGATACTAAAGTTTATCCCCATTTGACCTCCTTTGACTTGGAAGACCCCGGATGACCTTGGGTGACCTTAAAAGATTTTTGGCATCAAGGTTCATGTCCTAGACCAACACCAATGTTTACCCCATGTGACCTTGATCTTGAAATGACCTCATTACCATAGCTGGATACCTGCTAGATGGTAGATGGAATGTATTTAACTAAGTAGCGCCCCCTGGGTGTTTAATATCCATACGTCAAAGATGGGTATGAAAGCACGGCCAAGTTAACGACAATAATGGCCCCTACAACCTTTTGACCCCCAAAAGAAACCCTCGCCAAGTGACCACAAAACTCTACCCCCATACCAAAACTCATATCATATATCAAAGCACGACAGTAATGACCCTGGATGACCTTTGACAACAAAAGACCCCATGGCCCTCGAAAACATGACAACAAAACTCGTACGGCAAAATTACCACCATACAAAAAACCTCTTATCCATATAGAAAAGCACGGCCAAGTACCCGATAACGACCCCTAGATGACCTTGACCCCAAAAAGACCATGAAAATGTGACCACAAAACTGATACGGCGAAACTTACCACCACACAAAACTCATATCCATACGTAAACAAGCCAAGTAACAAAAAAACGACCCGGAATGACCTTGACCCCCAAATGACCCTCGGAAAAACCTGATCACAAAACTTGTATGGCAAAAACTTACCACCATACCAAAACTCATATCCATTATGTAAAGGATATATCATCCCCTGATGACCTTTGACACCAAAATGACTGGGCCTCAAAGCCGGCCAGTTATCAATAAAGACCACTGAATGACTTTCCAGAGGTGCCAACATTGAGATTTTGGAATCAGGGAGATTTGATCTTGGAATGGGGAGATTTGATTTGGAACAGGGGAGATTTGACCTTGGAATCCGGAGATTTTTTTTAAATTTAGTGAGCATACCTAGGTCCTCAAGAGGGATACAAGCCAATGGATACTGTCTTAAAGATCAATGAAAGCTTCCAAAATTAAGGAACTGTCGTAGGAACTTAGTCCGTTGCCATTTTTGTAAACAGAAGACAGGAAAGGTTGAAGATGAAAAGTCAACTTGAAAAGGTTCCGTACTTGAACGGAGCCACTACATAGTTAGAACTGAATCATGAGATGAGCTCTTTATAAAGCTTTCCGAAAAAAATTGACAGGGCTCTCCCGTCTGACAGCCCCCATTTAAGGAAATGTCAGCAGGAACTAAGTCCATATGGAGATTTAAAAAAAAATATGAATGAAAATGTGAGTAAAAGTCAACTTTAAAGGCTTAAAACTTGAAACAGAGCAATCTACAAACATGTAAAACTGCATCATGAGATGAGAGCTCTTAAAATTAAAGTTTCCGAAAAAAATGACAGCCCCTTTAGGGAACTGTCAGTGGGACAAAGGTCACAACAGGCACTAAAATAATTAAACTAACCACTTTGATTAATAGAAAATTTTTTGGGGGGGGATGGGGAGCAATATTCAAAAGGCAACAGCAAATCAACAACAGGTTAATATCTGTAGGCCTATCCCTTTGCCCACTGGAGTAATGTGAACACTTTAAGACACAGCATACATAATGTAGGCAAATTTGGTCTCTCTTCGTACTGTGCCGATTATTCTTTGAGACGTGGTTGCAAAATATCGAGTTTAACATAACTTAAAGGGCCTTCGTGATCATTGGTATACTCTTGAAAGTAAACCATTTTCACTAATTGACATTGAAAGTTTTGACAACAGTTGTAGCACTTAGGCATTTGACCTTACTCATAGGCACAGTGTCACACTACATCAGGAAGAGGGATATTTGAACAAATATTTTTTAACAAATCTCTATTTTGAAATTCCAAGTAGGACTCTTGATAACCATAAGTTAATTTAAAATTATTTATTAATTTAATCATGTGTCATTATAGAACTCAAGTTTAAGTCATTACCACAATCAACTTCCCAACATTCCATGTGAAATATAAAGGGCTGCAAAAATGTGATGTGGTATGGTTGTTACACCAAAATCTACTCAAGTCAAATGAACTGGCATTGGTTTGACCTCAGTCCTGGTAGCCCTTGCATGCTTGGAGATATGGTAACATGATCACTGTTTCATTTTCGCCCGAAGAACCCCATAGAACCGGTTAATAGGTGCACACACAAACCATAGATTCAGTAAGAAAAGACGACAAAGCGCGGCATCAAATATGTCCAAAACTTGACAAAAAGATACAAAAAGTTACCGAAATGCTCCCGACCACTGAAATTTAAAAACATCAGCCAACCACGAGAGTCCCATGTGTGTGACTTCCACTAGGCAGCATTTCGTCAAAAATGCAAATAAACGCCCGACTAGTAGAGAAAAATAAGAAACCTGCCGCTCCGATGCAAAACCATCAATGAATGAGGGTAAAATGAGGTAGTTACATTTTCTTGATGGGTCTGTTAGTTAGCTCAGTTGTTTATGCTTACCCCAATCTATATTTGGCCTGAATACCTTGGATATATATACCATGATACATAGTCTCTAATTCGTGGCTCTGGGATGGTTCCCAAGGACACTTGTAATATTCAAGCAGGCACCAATACTTAGGGGTTGACATTACTTACCAATACCACCTTGGAACTGTAGGTACTTGAGATGGGGACACCTTCATTTACACTCCTGGCGATCTTGAGGTTGAGGATTGACCCACCCTTTACAGTAAGCCCCTAGAGCCAGTGAGTTACCAGCAAGATGGTCCAAGTAGTGCCCTTGAATAGGCTTAAGTGTGGGTAGCCCAATGGACTGATATAAGATGGACAAGCGGATTCTCGACAACACGGCGTAACCAAAGTCAAGGTGCCCAAAGTATTATAAGGAGCATCTGCACTCATTAACATGGTTTTGGGCACCACCATATTTGGTTTACGGATCGTTCGTATTTGGAAAGTCAAGTGCATATTATGAGATACGCCCTATTTTACGTTCGTCCACTACAGCGGAGGAACAAACAACAATAACAACTGATGCAAACCTGCTATCATAGACTCAAATATCTCTTCCTCCGCAAAATTTACAGGGTCATCGGGAGACTTTTTGTGATAAGGAATGCGGCTATTTTTAGATGCGTGGTTTGTGCATCGATGGTTTTCTTGTTTCGCGGTAATTATTGCAGACAAAGAGGCAGATCAACATGGAATACTGGGGAAAGCAAACACTGATAACATAACGGTGACGCCACAGATGTCGGTGCGTGTTCTTGTGTAGTAACAGCGACGACGCGCGGATGGTGGCGCAACAACAAGGATGGCGCGCGATGGTGTGAGAGAAATCAGTTAGTTTGCTGAACCTATTCAATAACACCGAGCGTTTCCCCTCTTGGTTTATATTCTAGCTCAATGGGGTAGCCTTAGGTTGACATACTCTTGAAGCACCATGGTCACTCACCACTGAGTGACCATGGTACTCAGAGGTGACCAACTCTAGAAGCCCCCCCCCCCCAAGCTGGATAAGGGTTGTCAGAAGGTGACCAGTTCCAGAAGACCACTGGGTCGCAGAAGTTTATCTATGATTGACTTTATTAAGTGACCTGGATGAACTGATTTGTAAACCCCCTCCCTCTCCTACCTCCCCCTATAATCAGGTTATCCTTTGGGTTGAGAAGTCATTATGTAGATGCCTATTGAGAGCCAGATATAATACAAAGCATGGTCGCTACCTTGAAGGAATCTTAATCAAGTACACACACGATTATTTTGTACACCAGCTACCACTTGACCTTGTTTCATTCAAATAGTATCTGCTGTCAGCAGCTTCCGCAAAATTGATAGATCATTTTCTTTGCCCATTTTAAACATTTATGGAAATGTGATTGATTGCATTTGACTACTGCAAATCCAGGAAATGGAGTAATATCCTTTAATGTGTGTTTAAAAATTAATTCCTTTTTGTATGCTAAGCAGGACAGTTTCATGTTGGATTGTGGTATCATGGAGAGTAATGTTTTTGGTGAGTTTAAATAGGAAACAGAAATACTTCACTTTTGTTTTTTAACAGAAGAAATTCCAAACTTGTATTTTAATGGTGTGCTGAAATTGGCCTGCCGATGGCAATCGCTTCATTGAAATAAAAAAACAAGAACCAAATTGCAAGCGATGGAGCTGTACAATTAAAGGATCACCACCTGAATTCTACAGGCTTAGGGGATGACAAATTTGCATCACAACTGAATAATCAAAAATTGTTTTCATGGAAACATCTTCGTCAAAGACTCGTTGGGAGTTAGTAACTGTTCATCCCAATATCACTGAAAGAGCCCGTTTAGAAACCTGTGTGTTGCCAATAGTAAAATGTAATATTAAAATTTGCAAAAATGGCATTTGTTCAACGTAGAGGAATAATACTTGCAATTTTTTGTGGTGACGGCAGATATTGACACATGGCAAGGGGTTGCCT
The DNA here is from genome assembly GCA_023653785.1 of Ophioderma brevispina. Taxonomy (NCBI): domain Eukaryota; kingdom Metazoa; phylum Echinodermata; class Ophiuroidea; order Amphilepidida; family Ophiodermatidae; genus Ophioderma; species Ophioderma brevispina. The sequence goes on along the minus strand of JAMKCH010058253.1, from coordinate 6,738 downwards.
AGATATAGTTAGCCACAAACATTGTGCTAACACATTTTGCCTCATTATATCTTGATTAGATGCAGTGGCTGCTTTACCTGTCTTTGCTGATTAGTCCCATAAGGCCAGTTCTGTACGGGCCTAAAATTCTGAGTTTGTTGCACCCACCTGGTGATTAATTTTTTCCAATATATCAACCTGAAGGGGGTGTCCCCCTGACTAGGATTAGGATGTTTCGCCCGGAAAAATTGCACATTAGAGCGTTATGCCTATTTCAAAATGGCCACCATTGTTTTATGAAAACTGCTATTGTATTTTCATTATAGATAGAATTTTATCAGGACTAAACGAAATAAAGTTCTATTCCTTAAGTGGGCTTTCTAAATTTGAAGTGTCAAGCATGGCTGCCGGTAGGAGGCGTGTTTTGTTAAATGTAATAACAAATTGCCCACAAATAGATGGTTGGGGGGTAAGAATCGAAGTAAGTAATATTTTAGAGCACCAAAAGAGAATTAATGGCATTTGTGTATTGGGACCTGATCATTACTCATGATGGCGGCGGGGTATTACCCGCTCCGGGGGGACATAATCAGAAGAAAGAAAAAACCACCCCGGCACATATTTTAACCGACATTTCTTTTTAATAAGCAAAACCATAACGGAAAAACGATTGATAAATTTATCCGCACATTTTCTCTCGTACTTCGGGATAATTGCATACCACTCAACACTAATTGACGAGAGGAAGAAAGCTTGATCTACGGCCAGTAGTAGAGAAGTGAGGAAGGAGCACTGGTACAAGTCAGACACAAAGATAGCACTTGATGTTCTCGAAGAAACCTTAGGCAACCATATTTTAAATTTTCCTCCTACCTATATAGGACCAATTTTTTCACGTCTTCCCATAAGCATTATTTTTTATTTTTTACTGGGGTACACCCATGGACGTCATGAGTAGTCCTTAAATACAGACCAAAACCCATGTTATTATGATTTTTATGAATCCTGTTGATATGAGCTGTTGTCTTCCTATTACTATTATAGAGTCAGTTTAAAACTCATGTTATATGGCCCAAGTAGTAACCAGCGATAGTCTACAAGGCAACTCTCTAGGACAAGTCATTACCTCCCTTTAATATTTTTTACATCTGAAATGTTTAGGGTCATTATTAGAAAGTGTTGTTTTTTAACGTCAAAAAGGTGAGTATATAGGTGCTTGTCTTCCTGATTTAGTAACCCTAGAAGTGAATATCACCGCCATCTTAAAAACAAGCTTGGCGTTACGGAAATATACAACTGCCATAATTCTTGGAGCTCCAAAATATCACCCAGGCTCTTAGGTCAACAAATTGCCATTGTAGTTCATTTAGCAAAAATATGCCTCCTTGCGGCGGCCATCGTGGACCCTAGATGTTAAGCCCCCTTCAGGCTGTTTATTACAAAACTTGCGTATCGTGTGTAGTCGGGGACAAAATTTTCTCTCTGTAATGGAATTTATAATGGCGTTTTACATAAAAACAATGGCGGCCATTTTGAAATGGGCAGGAGGCAGGAACGCTTAACGTGCAGTTTTCGGGTGGAACATAACATAATTCCTAGTCAGGGGGACCATCCACTTCAGGTGACGAATGGGAAAAAATTAATCACTTAAATTGGTGCAGACGAAACGGAAAATTTGATGTGGAAGCTATGATAGATTAGGTTATATGTTTTCTGAAATGTTTCAATCTTTATTTGAAAAAAAAACAAAAACAAACAAAATTGTAATAGATTTTGCTACTTCCTGGGGATAGCTCTCAATCATGTAAAGGTATTAGAAGAGGAAAAAGAGGACCCAGCATTTGCTAGGTTAATTCTGTTGTATGGTTGGGGCACAAATCAGTGATTGTCACCCATTGTACATGTTTTGAATAATATACTAGAATTTCCCTACTCCTCTACTAGCTCTCAATATGTGAAGGTATTTGAAAGAGCAACATAGGGATAATGTTGCAAAGGCCAGTTCTGTTGTACGGTATTAAGCAATGATTACAATTGTACCCTTTCTTACTATTTGAAATAGGGGTTGAGGTCTAATGGCATTTGGTACGTGCCCAAGATAAAAAAGTTAGGGAACTCGTGTAACATGATTGGGCATTTGATGCTGCTTCCAGTAGGATTGCTTTCTTTTGAGGAGTATGAACAACAGGTTCACATGTGACCTCGCCAAGGCCAATGGGGCCAGTCAAAGTGCTCTTTCCAGTTTGAGAGAATGCCAACTTATTTAGATACTTTAAAACATAAATATAAGAGAAATCTTAGTGACTAAGAACGTAGTTCTTTTTACATTGAAACTCAAACATTTGGTGTCATTTAAATACTTGAAATATACTAGAAAAATATTGTTTTTAAAAACTAAGGAAATAACTAATTGTGGGGGGGTAATCGAGGCCGTTTATGTTACCCCTTGATTTAAACACTATATGAAAACAAATTATGTTTATTTATAGCCCCTTGCCCTAAAAGCCCCCACCCACAAAAATAAAATCACATGAATAAATTCGAAGAAGAAGGGTACATATTGGAATCATTCCCCTAAGGTGGTACTTCTACCCATGTTCGATAAATACCAGATCACAGGGGATTTTTGGTAGAAATTATAGGTATGACAATTTCTAAAATATCAAAATTCTATCTCAAATTGCATGATTTCAGGACTTTTATTTTCAGTTCACAATACATGCCCTGTTGAAACAGTTGTTTTAACAGGGACATGTGACACCTCCTTTGACCTAAAGCTGTGAAATACAGGTAAACCGCTAACCCTATGCTTTTGAAAAGCACTAAACCCAATGAAACCTTGTCTTTGGCCTTTCAAAATTCCAATGAATGAACCCTGAACATCAGTTGTTTTGATCAGGTTACACACAAAACTAACCATCATTAAGCAAGTATTATTGCTTCACTGAGGGGAAAATTTGAATGAAGCAAACAAAACAAAACAAGAAGTTTTGAAGAAAATTCAAGTTCTTGGCTGTGTAGTTTTACGTACCACGTCGTTGATGAGGTTATTTCTACACCTTGTCCAACAACGATGTTACTATATCACATGGCTTCCTGGGCAGCAAAATACCAGTGGGGTTCAATTTGTCCTGTAACCAAAAACACATTATCAGAAGTTGCCATGGTTAGATAAACGTATACTTTGCTAGTTATTTGCATACAAAACCTAATTGTGACTTTTTATTCAGACCAAATAGTACAAATCAGCAATCTGTGCATTTGGTCACATCTGTCGCTTGTAGCTTTTACCAAATTAAAGCGAGTCTATATAAAACCACAAAAATTGTTGATATCTTTAGTAAGCCGTCCCTACATAAACAATATATTTCCATGATGGGAACGTTTCAATTCCCTACAGAGGAAAATATTTTCATCATGGCGACCCAGGAGATGTCATATTCCATATGTTTCAGGCGTGGTGCAAATCGACTATGCCATAAAAATACGAATATCACTGTTGTTTTAGTCTACCCTCTATCGTTCAGAGACTAGTTACAACTGCGAAGAGTCAGATGATAATGAGTCTTTTACGATTTACGAAAACTACACGTAAGCTTCGTTTATCACTTGCTTGGTTCAAGAGAAACAAACACACATGATCACGAAACCGAAACAGCTGAAACTAAACATATTGGAGTATTTATAAGTACCCCACATATCTTGGATCAGTATCTCAATACATAACAAATGGACGGTTCAAGGCAAAACTTTGCCTTTAGAACAATCAGTATGCACGGTGGTGGTTAAAACAATGCTATAAATTGAATACAGACAGTAGGGGGCAAAACAAGTATAATAGAATTGGTCGGGTTAAATGTGCAAGATTTTTTACCAGGTGCTTTTTATGCCAGCCAACAAATAAAATTGGTCCTAACTTTGAGTACTTTATAAAAAGGGTAGGGTGGGTTTGAGGGTTTCATAGCATGGAAGGGCGTTTCTTTTTTGTTTTTGCATTTCTCAGAATCTCGGGAATATCTACTTGTTAGTAACCGGTGAGTAACTAGCTATAACTACTGTTGTTCCTATCTAACAAATATTCTCCTTGTAGGTCTCCTTGCAGGGTGTCTATGGAACAATGCATGTGTCAAGCAATTCACCATCAGAGTGTTATGTTGTAATCCTATTTCTCTATGTATCAACTGATTATGCTTTCCAGTCTCGAACCATGATCAAAATGATTGCAATGACTAAGTCTATGCATCAATGCTATCCCAAAAGGGTGTATGATCCAGTTTACATGGGAGTTATGCTGAACTACCTTCACTGGCATACAGATCTGTCATGCTTGTGTTCAATGATGTATGCCTATCAAGTACAGGTTTAGCAAGATTAGGTATTAAAATGGAGATAATAATAATCCATCTAAACTGCAATGCATAATAATGTACATGTAATGTCAGAGGGTGTTTTGAGTCAATCCCACACTGCACCAGTTTTGGCGAATTTCACCTCATAGGGTCATGTGATCACATAAAAATCCGATTCTTACACAATAAAAAATTCTGACCTTTACAGTCATTTTAGCCCCCAAAGCGTTAGGACTTAGGGAATTTGTTTGCATGAGATGAAATGGTCTTGTTGGTCTTAACTTTTGGAACACTTTTATTCCCAAGTACTGACATGGGTTAGTATAGAGTACGGTATAGGCTATTGCAAGCATTAATGGGTTGATTTCAAAAACAACCCTATGATGTAATGTCATATACTTTCTGTCTGTCTTGCACAGAACTGTATACTTCACGTAGGGTGTAGGATTTTATTGTCGACAATCGTCAAAATTTCAAGATCCGAAGTCGACAAGGTGTAGCCAAAAGTCTCACGAGTTTTACGTCACTAGGAGTCGCCATGTTATGTTTGCCATTGTACAATGACGAAGAGTCACGCAACGTTGTCTACGTAAGCGAATGGGGCCTTATTGTAGTGAAGTGAATGGAACAAAATTCAGCACCCTGAACATCGCATGACCGCCGCTAAAATAAGCTTTTATTCCAACCATATTGGTTTAAAATGGATATGACATGAGGTACGGGGCAAATTCTTTACATCTTTAATATAAGTACCGCGGCCGTACCTTGTAACTTACGTTGTTGATATTCCACTCTTTTTCTTCGTCGCATTTTGACCATTATTCAGACTTCGATTATTGCCGAAAATCGGCTCGGCTCACGAGCATGGGAGTCAAGTGCGACTTACGTCATAAGTTAAAAGGGATTTCCAAAGTGGTAGCGATATTTCGCGATTGATCGGGCATGTTCGAGTGGAGTTCGGCTACGTTCATAAGGGATTTCCCAGTCCTTCGGCACACATGGCGCAGTGGTAACTAGGATTTGTTTTGCAAAAAAAGATGGCAACGCCGACGCACGACTTAAGATAGCTGAAAAAATGTAGAAAATGGGAGGAATCGCTAAACTACGGCGACGTTTAGCTTATATACGGTAATTTTATAACTAGATTTTTATCGACAATCAGTCCAGCTTGTCGACAGCAAGAATAAATGCATGTCGCGACATATGGTCGACAAAGCATTGTCGACAACAACCCTAACTTTGACTTACAATGTGCTACACCTATACCGATGATGAGCTAACTATGATGTGCATCATACCCCGGGCATGTACCTTTTACATCAAAAAAAAACATATACTTCATGTACCGGTTGTACTTATCTTAGTTGACATGAATACTTGAATCTATTGGTAACAGGCTAATGAATATAGTCCGTATTGCGTGGTAGGAAAGAACTAACCACTCCAATATACTTCCCGTATTAAGTGATGATTATACCAAGTATTGGACCCCCTACTTTACATACATTAAATTCTATGTGTGTAATGATCTGGTGCATCTGTGAGGGATGCTTGCCATCCCTCTGGAGAAGAACATCCAAATGGCCCTTTTTCTTGCAACACACTGCTGTGTGATCACGAAGCCCCTTTTAACTTAGCAAAAAAAATTGAAAGGCAAGTAATCAAATCCCTTCTATTACAAAGACTTTCATTCCCAATCAAATGAAGGGGAAGTTCACTGCAACTTCTTACTTATTTCTTTCATGATAATATTTATCATACTTAATGTTTTGTTGAAAAGGGTGCAAATAAAATACCCTGAATTTGTCGTTCTTGTCTTGGTGTTCACTCTATTTCAGAAATAGACCATAGGCACATGTTTTGTAAATTAGCCAATCAGAACAAATATGCAAAATGACGGTACTTAATATGAATTTTGATGATGACCAAATGGACATCCATGCATACATCTGGACCACACGCATGATAAAAGAAACCAAGTGTTTTCAATCATAAAGCAAGCTAATGAGTACCCAAAAGTTTGGCAAGTGATGCGAACGAGAAACCTTGCCTGCATATGCAATCATTTCGATCAGCAAATGGACAGAATTCAACACATTGCTCAATGAGACACTGTGGTAGCAACAAACCACTTAAATGAAACTATTCAGTATAAACAGTCAAAATTATAGAAATAAGATTTTTGGACAAATCTGTTGGACAGCATTCACAACCAGTGTAATTTCACAGAATGCCCCTTGACTATTATTGGCTCATGTTAAATGATACCCAAAATAATTTACGGTGCGTCGGCTAATCAATACCAATGGTGTAATTATTAAATCACATCTTTAATGACTCATTTGACGTTTGTCACGATACGTCATGCATAAAGATTTTATGTACAACCGATTCACTGAATTACCATCAA
>JAMKCH010058248.1:0-78289 GCA_023653785.1 Ophioderma brevispina | reverse complement strand
ATATGCAAAACAGGAGAAACACGCACCGTTTCGAAGCCCCCCCAATCCTTATATATTTTTACACCTTAAGGTATCACCCATATAAAAAAAAATAATTACAAATTGGACACGAAAAACTTATGATTTCCCAACCCCGTCACACTTTCTATTGTTGGTACTAGTTCTTTGTGGTCGCCAAAACATGCGAGACGGTTAATTTCTAAAGATTACGTAACCGTTTTGCCTCTCTATCTATATAGAACCTCTTTGGGTTAGGATTTGATCATGTTGAAAAAGTGGCATTATTCCCAGGCATTATTACATTTCATACCAGTGGCGGACATATTGACGTGAATCATCTCCAACAACTTTTACTACCTAAATTAAGTGGAGTCAATGGAACCATTCCACGAAACGGAATTACTATGGTACCAAAATATTTTCGCTCATTTTCAAAACGAGGGTGAAATACACCGAGTTCAATAGATTTGAAGGTTTAAAACGTGCCATTCCTTTTATCATGTAAAAAACGTCTTCGGTCCAAAGATATCCAAACAATTTCTTTTCGTTGATTTATTTCGAACGATGCGGATTTTTGAACTAATTAATAAAAACCAGACACTAAGTTAATTGAACAGACAGTAGTTGGTACCTGGTCTAAGCTTATAAGCAGCACGTTTGCTTTCTGATCATAGCACCATTTTGGAAGTGTCCTTCAAAACTGTGTCAAAAGATGCAGGTGGAAGGTGGATTAAGACTGAAGTCCATATCCAAACTAACACTACGTTATGGTATGCACAAAATAATACAAAGGCAACACACTGACAGTGTGCTTACAAAATCTGTGACCAAAAAGCAGTGCCAGGTGGAATGTGGATTAAGAATGTGTCATCAACCAAACTAACACTTACAGTCTGGTTATGCAAATACAAAGGAAACCCACTGACAGTGTGCTTACAAAATCTGTGACAAAAGCATGCCAGGTAGGGAAGGTGGATTAAGACTGATGTCATCATACCAAAACAACACTACAGTATGTATGCAAATACAAGGCAACACATGACAGTGTGCTTATTCTGTGTCAAAAAGCTGAGTAGGGTGGAAGGTGGATACGATGATGTCATCTTACCAAACTAAAATACAGTATGGTATGCAATACAAGGCAACACACTGGCAGTGTGCTTACAAAACATTGTGTGACAAAAAGCAGTGCAGGTGGAAGGTGGATTAAGACTGGAATGTCTCATACCAAACTAACACTTCGCTATGGTATGCAAATACAAAGGCAACACACGGCAGTGTGCCTTACAAATCGTGAACAAAAGCAGCCAGGGGATGGAAGGTGGATAAAGACCGGCGTCATTGTTCCGAACTAGTGATAAAGTAGATTTTTTTCTTGATTCGCCGCCAATTTTGAGGAAAAAAAAAACGAAAAATGATACTAAAGAAGTTGTTTTCAACATTTAAAAATGATGGTGAAATGTGATGTGATGTCTGATTTCAGCACCTTCTATTTTATTCAATTGATCATAGATATCCTTGAGAAAAAGCTTATTCTCAAATTTGAGCTGATCCCGATTTGCGGTTTTGTGTTATGAGCAATTGTCGTTTCCCGCGGTCCCATACGCTACTGTGGCTGTTAAGGTTCTGTTCGTTTACGGACAGAAAATACAAAATTGCGAATTCATACAGTTGGGATCGAATTTGGAGCACACGTGGATTACTAGGGCTAACGGTTCAGATGATATAAATCTCAACTTTTTTTTTTAGTAAGTCGGGGGACGGGCTAGTGGACAAACGAACAAATCGCCCCCTCTAATGTACATCGAAGATCTGCATTCCTTTAAAGATGATTTCTTGCAGCCCTTATGGCAACCCCACGTTCTTGCAGAAACTACGATGGCTCAAGTCAACCATCTTACATTTGTTGACACAGAGACCCTAGTGACTTTTAGGTCCTTTCACATATGGATCAGAACAATAATTACTCGGCAAAGACCATCCAGCCCAAAGACCATTATTATAACGAACTATTATATTATATTTAAACTGCTAGCTCAAATTATTCATGTGGTTATAAGTCAATGATCTGATGGGTGGTATCCGTGTGGTGATTTGCTCGCGAAATATGCTAAAGGTCATTTTTATTCACCAATGGTGAAGCACTTAAAATGCTCAGATTTAATTAAAAAAAAGATACTTATAAATTAATCCATGTTATCTGAGGATATTGATGCCAAATATGCCAAACTATTATTTTAGCGCCTTTATAAGAAGGGGTGATAAGTCAATTCCAAAGATGCCTATATGGGGGATTCTGTACTCCTCCATGTAACCACAGGGCAGGGGAGTTTCCGTAAACCTGACCCTCCTGACACCACACGCAGCTAATTCTACCAGACAGACTCCCATTTCCATTTATTTTACACACTCCCATTGACAGATATTGGTATAGTTCGTCTAACCCAAATGTCACTGGGTGATGAGCTGTTTAAAAAGAGTTAACTATTCTAACATTCTTTGGATGCTTTCTGAGTATTCTTTTCAACAGATATCCATAATAAAATGGCAGAACAAGTTCATATTTTTCTCATCCCCCTATATTCTGCATGCATTACACTGTCGCAGTGGAGAAGACGGGGTCACGAAAAATGCAATCCCTCAGACCAATTATCACTCTACGGATGCGAACGAAGACATGCATACGAACCAGGTTGAAAATCACAGAACACGAAGAGCATCACCATGTATGTCGGAGGATAAATGTTTCGTTTTAATTGGATATTTGACAGTATTTAGACACCGAAACTAGGTCGAAGCGTCGGCCAAGTTTTATTGGTTTCCATCATGAAAGTTAAGATGTTAAATGCCTGATGGAACGTGGTAGGTGAAAAGATCTAACCGCTGATTTGTATATACAAACATATACTTCCAAGATTTATTTAAAACGTCAAGCCAGATTTATTTACAGTGAACGCACTGAACAATGAATATGGCATCGAAATTGCAAGTCCCCATATATTTTTTATATTTAAAGTGCAACGAGATATTCGAGAGAAGTAATCCTATCCTAGTATATCAATTCAGTATAAAACATGTGCAAACCGTAGTGTGAAAAATAGTACTGCCAGAATGGCCTCAAATAAATAATTCAGTCATTTTTTTCCTCAGTTTATTAGCTTTGTACACCCCAAAACCTCCACACCAAGGTCATGTTTTGCACTAACCCTCAGAGCCATGCACTGTATGTCCCATCTTCTTCAAAAATCCAGGGTTCGTTTCTGAATGAGGGAAATTTATTCATAAACGCTCAGGTTGTCTATGGTTAACAGGATGCAGCAAAATACCCTAACGTTCCGTAGAGGAAAAATCTATGATCAACCACAAAAATTGAGTAGCGTTATTTTTCTTATTCGATCTAGGGGCAGTCCTTCTAACCCAAGGCAGGGGCCCGATCCGTGATAGTCTAGAGGAAAATTTGACGGTCACCGCAAAAAAAGTGAGGCAGCCGTTTTGTTCTTGTTAGATTTAGGGGCAATTTTCCTTCTAATCCCAGGCAGGGCTCCGCTCCGTGTTTTTCCATAGGTGTAAGAAAAGGGTAAGCAAATTTGTTATTTTTTGGGGGGTAGATGTCGACCATCTGGCCGCACATCCATACCCAAACAAAATTGAGACCCTTATTCGAGAGCATATTTGTTGATTCATTTCTTCTGTTACCGTAGAAAATTTGAGGCATGGAACAAGGATTATTGTATTTAAACAAACGACCATCTTGGGCAAACAGTAAAACTAAATTGCAAAGTAATAGAGGGTCTTTCTTTCACCTCACTCATGCCTAACCTATAACAAAAGTGGTTAGTGCCCGTAGTATTCGGTGCATTCAATTGAATACCCGACCTCAAGTACTTGTGCTATTCACAGTTCGACCCATCCTGTGTATGCATACATATCCAACATGCCATGGCTTCTTTAGATTTTATAAAGCTCCAGAAATTTGGAATTGGACTTTGCCATTCCCGACAAGATGCCGCTAACCAAAGGTGGAAGACCTCTAATCCATCTAATTTCTATATCATGCTATTGAAAATCAGTCAAGCGAGTTCTGATATTTAAAAAACAATTGGGCCACCTTTACCTGTTTTGTTGAACATTTAATCCCAATCTTTCCACTCTAGTGGTTACATATACAAATCTACATTAATTCCTTCGCAGACATCACAATGACCCGGTGAATAGCCATCTCCCGGCTTTAAACTCTTCGAGCAAACCGATATGGACGTCATTGTTTTTTGTGACCAGAAAGAGTCTGCTTCTCCCCAACGGCCTCAGTGATAACACAACGGACGTTAATATTTATTTCGGACATAGAACCGAGACAATGAGCGGGCATGCCCAGAGCAAGAGTTTTGTTTAACCAAGCTCGCCATGGGAGGTTATAAATGGTATTGAATAGTTACTATTTTTAGATTGTAGTAACATAAATTCTGACAGACGAAACTCACTTATTATTACCAATTGATATTTCATACGAAGTCATAAAAGATCGAGTCTTACGAGCATAGTCTGAGCACTGAAAATGCATCAGGCAACTTCAAACTTAACTGTCGGTTGACAGGCATTTCATGGCGCCTAAAATTGAAAACAATTAGAAATTAGACAAAAATCAACCGGACGGGAGCCAGCAATCACCCACTCGTTCAGTTTTGAGAAGCCTGTTCTATATAGATTTCCCCAGTGATCTTTTTTAACCAAAAAAAAAAAAACCACCGCTTTAGAGGCTGTTCTACATCTACGTGACGTCACAATCGGCATTTTGCGGTACATGGAAGTTTTAATAGGGCGGAGGCCATTTTGTGGTGAGATTCCCATAGGCGCCCTCCCGTGTAACCTGGCATAAAATGCGCCATGTTTTTACCTGAAGTAATAGCAAGAACACTGAAGGTAGCCGTTAGTAGGAATCAAAGGCACATTTAGAATGCCTATTCGTGTCACTTGTATGTAGAAAACATCCAAAGAAATGGTCCATAAAGGGTGCACACGCAAACGGCCTCTAAAACACAACGTTTTCACCTAAGATGAACCAGGGCTGCGAGGAAGCAAGATTCGGATTTATTAGAACGTACGCGTCATGTTGGGTGTCGCGGAGTGATACTGTGCAACGAGGGCCTGATGATCAAGGCTAAGCACCGGCAAGTGACCCGAATGAGTAGACAACCCTATACGATAAAACTCATGGACACAAATGACTATATTCCCAGATTACACGCGAAAAACACCCAAAAATAGAATAACAAGCTGTTTTTTTTTCATGACTAGTTTCCTGATGTTTAGGCTGAGGAGTAGCAACGTATCAAAAGTCCCAAGTTTCCCTTTGTGCTATTTGGGAGGCATAGGGAGGTAACTTTGTGCAGGCGTCCAATTCAACAAAAAATGTCCAATTGGTGTCAAATTATACCAATCGTTTGTAGTCGTGTCATGTGTGTGGGCCCTGTTGTCCGGTGGAATGACTGCCGACTCTGTCCAAAGGGTTGTGGTTCGATCAAATAGAGATGAAGTTAAAGAAACCCGCTGTTGTCCAATTTTATTTTTCACTTGGGCAAGGCACTTTTAAACCTAAACTTCCTTGCTCGTCGACACCATCTATATTCGGTAGCTGTTATGGGGAAATATTGCAATCTAAGTACTGATAGGATTTGCGCTTGGCCAGCTTCCGGCCTAGATTAAGCGAATGAATTGTGACGAGTTCCTGACGGCAGCGTAATATAATAGGCAAGCGACTGTGAGCTATATGAAAGGCGCTGTTATAAAAGCCAATATATTATGATTATTATTATGTCCTAAAAGGGATTAAAAAGGTAATATTTTAATAGTTCAAGTAATTTCCTTGCATAATTATTGGGCTCATTTATGACAGGTTGCTACAAGGTCTATATTGGAGGGTCACAAGCCACTGCCCAATAAAGTCAATATTTCGAAACGATGAACAAGAGAAACGGTCTAACCGTACCGCAGTACCAGTACTTTAGAATTAGTTATTACCAGGATTAAAATCGACTGTTTTTTGAAATATTGACCCCGCGAATGACCTTGAACCATTGAGATGGCCTGTATGCCAAAACCTAAGGTCCAAAGTTTCAACTATACATTTTCTTAATCGTTAAAATGAAGAGATACAATAGCCCATGTTCGCTGAATTGGAATAATTTTGAATTTTTACCCTACATAAACTCTAACCCTAATACCCCTACGCCTTATTCCTCAATTAGCATGATTAGCACAAGGGGGAACTTGGGGACTTTTAAGATGTTGCTCCTCACAATATTAGGAAATGGTATGCATTTTCAAATTTCCAAAGATTCCTAAAAGGATATGAAAGAAAATTCGTCTCCTCTTGATTAGAAAAATATATGAACCGTCTGTCTCCACATTTTCCAGTTACAGAGGGTGGATGGTAGTGCTAGTTTTAAAGTTATAGGTAATTTTGATTCGATTAGTTTCGTCGCCTCAGTGAAGGAAATTGGCTTTGTACACTATCCTCAGCTACTTCGACCGTTGCCAATATTAAAACAAATTCCTTAACCCCGAATGCATCGTTCATGAAATATAGAATACAGCTGTAAATCTATGTTCAGAATGCGAGTTTAAAAGTGATGCAAAATGCACGCAGAACTAGACCAATCCTTAACGAAGGCAGACAGTTACCCGGACTAACCATCATTGTGCCCTTGGATTGCAGGTATTTGAATTGAAATCTATTTTCAAGGAAGACAATGGGAACTGCCGTTTGGTTAGAAAAGAAGAATCTTTTCGGAATGAAGTTAATTTTTAAGGGGTTGACATTTTCACATTAAGGGGGGGCTCCACAGTTTTATCCTCGTGCTAGAATGGAAACAGTACCGAGAACCCCCAAGAATATACTAAAACCATCCATTTCCGACCCATTCCAAAGTATGTGCATGCAAAACTAGAGACTGCACCGGTACTCACTATTTTTACTATTTGTAGACTTGGACTATGTTCCTCACAACTTCCCATTTTGATCCGAGTGGAGAGAGGAAGTACGGTATTACCAACTGGTTTTTTACGGCGGTCTGTTAAGTACGTAATCCTGGTTTAGGGCATACGAAGGGGTTCTTTGGAGATTTTTTGCATCAAGGGTCCGTTAGGCGATGTTTTGTTTTGAATATGTTCGTAATTGGTCTGACCTATATAACCTAGCAGAAATTGAACTGTTTTGTCCGGGTCTTCGGTGTTCGCAACACGGAAAAGTGAACACCAATCGCTACGGGCCGCATCCCCTTTTCCCACGATGCTTTCATTATTAGCCAGTCTTGATTATTTTCAAACGCTGGTTTCAATTTACGCCAACTTTTTCTTTCAATTTTTAAAACAGGATATACGTACTTACCGGGACTGCATAGCCGTCATATGGCCTGGCCCTTTTAACCTAGGAAATGATTTCAGTAATGGCGAATATCTCAATATCAATAACCAAACGGATCGAAAATAATTCTATTAAACGCATTAACACGTCAGTAGCTGGGGGGAGGAAAATAGGAATATTTAGTAAAAAATTGATTGTACCGTGTTTTTTTTTTTTTTTTTTTTTTTTTTTTTTTTTTTTTAAAAAAAAATCCCTAACTTAGTGAAAAGGTAGTATACAAATGTTTCTCCGGGCAATTCTTTCCCCGGGCGGGGCGATTTCAGTTGATCAAAAACACACTTCCATTTAATATGGGTCAACAGAAGCAAAACTTTCTCCGCCCTACTTACTCCCCCTCCCCCCCTCCCAACAAAAGTGTCTAAATATAAATTTTTAAAATAGTCAGATTGGTTAATACATGCACATCAAGTCTTACCATAGCATCTCCAGTGCATGTTCAAAAGAACTTTGAAAACGGATAGTTTGATGACCTTTTGCCAAGTTTGGGAGTTTTTCTGAATGAGATTTTGGCAATTGTTGGATACCAAAGGTCGTACCAATTTTGGTTTTAGCGGAGATGTGAAATGAGACTCTAGATCAGGCGGCAAAGATGATACGACACAGAAACTTTTGTTTTTGTGGGGTCACTTTTGTCCGTGAGGGTACCCACCTATTACTCCATTACGTGGGTCACATGACTCACCTCGGGTAATCATTTAACTCCTTATTGTACATCAGGAGTGTCGCATTACACACTTAGATAACCAAACATGTCAGTTAAACTCACTGTATGTATTTCATTGTCCTCGCATACGACTAAGTGGGTCGCCTACGAACAAATTACCCCTTGATTGAACCCCACAAGTTTCTGTGTAGGTCAGAGGGAAAGGTCACCAGCACCATTGACTTCCCGAAGCTTGATTAAAACAAACACTAGTCTTGTAATTCTTGATGTAAATTGGACCTTTTTAGCTTTGACCGCCTGGAACCATAAATGGTTAAACAAAATGACCCCAGTGCCGTATAGATGACATTTTATTTTCAAATGCTGAACAATCCAAGGTTTCTTGCATCCAACTTTCCATCAAAGATTTTACCAATATGGACAGATACACGCTGCCCTATAACAGTAGCTCATCGCATTGCACTAAAATGAGCTTTACGCATGGTTATAAATGCAATAATACTAACACCCTCTAATCGCTATACCTATAAGTCTGAAATAACCATACCTATAATTCTGAACACGAGGAAGAGTATTGCCTGCTTTCATTTCACGTCTTATCGTTCGAACTGTTGTGCATGGGCGGGAAAAGGAGCCAGCCGAAACTGCGACATAATGAAGATAATACTCCTCCTCTGTAAAAGCAACAGCAGCTTGTGTACGTTCTGCGGGCACTTTGTCCAACCTTGAAATTGTGGGAAATTTGACTCGAAATTGACATAGATTACGAGCCTAAAGATGAAATCATCGCTGAATACGACAAGTATGATGCAACTAATAGCAAGCGACTTTCAAGCGATTCAGCGAGCTACCTAGGACGGCCTGCACGGTCCATTGGTCTTCTGGTAAGTCTTTATCTAACCCTCACCCCTCTACCAGTTTTTTCAGTATCTCTATTGGCTAAATTACCGATATAACATTAGATACTCTCTTAGTAACCACTCCAATAGACCTATTATATTGTTATGCACATTAAACCTTTTCATAACCACGACTTGATTAGATCATTGGCATCACATATAACTCTACAATAACCAATCAAATGCGCTGTTTAAGCACTGAATGCAAGAATCCAATAACAGGCTGAAGTTTGACAATATCCCCGAAATGCACTCTCCGTTTGTGCCCATTAATCCATCCGAGGAACTTTTGACCAGAAGTTCAGTGTTTTACAAAAAAAAAATATTTGTTCTTTCGCTGTCGCCGAACAGTAACGAAAATTACAATACAAAGTACCTTTTCACTGTGAAGTTAATCTTACAGAAATGTAGAATATATCAAAAGGAACAAAAAAACAATCGCGGGCACTGGTGTTGAAATCACGACAAAAAGGTGATATTTTCGATCGTACCTGTGCCCTACTTGTCACCTATGCCGGACGTTTACAACACTGTAGTGCCTCACGATAGGTAGTTTTCTGGTATCTCTTTTCCCGCTCTTAACCGATTTTTTAGCCAACTTGAGGCTGGTAAAAAGTTCCCGGATTGAAATGGACACAATAAAGATGCATTATGGATCGTGCAAATCGTCCGTATCCACTCATTTTCCAAGTGTTAGGGTACAGATAATGCCAAGGTTTTTAATACAAAGACTGGTATTAACAAACTTGACTTTTCCTGGAATAAACAAACGACCTTTGGCCTATTTTCCCAAATATCATTTGGAAAGAAGCACCACACACTTGTGACCCAATTGAACGTTTACTCTTAAGAGGAATAATTTGGAGCTATATTACTTATAGTCAGGTAGAAACCTTTCATGTGACCGTACATTGAGTATATTAACACGACAATATTTTTAGCTGAAAATGATAGATTGGGTTGGAAATAAGAATCTGCCGGGTGCCTCCTGTGCATCCTTGGGCATTTTGAGAAATCCAAGATGGCGTCCGCCAATAAATTCTAATTATCCTCTTCAACCGATCTATCAAACTATGGAGTTACTAATATACTATAGGATCCCAATGAACAAGTGTATGGGCACTTTTAACATTAATCATACCGTCCAAATTCAAAATGGAATCCAAATCCACTCATTTTTAATATGCCTAATAACAGCAAAATACGTGCGATAAAGCATAGACATAAGTACAATTACATTATGTCGTTAGAACCAATAAATGATTATCTGATACTTTAATTAAGTTGCACATGACGTAAATCAATATGGCAGCCAAAACCTTGAACATCTTCAAAAGTACTTCTCACAACAAATTGTTAAGTCATTTTACAGCCTTCAAGTCTGACCCCAATGTGTCATGACATTATGAAACTGTACCTTTGATCCTAACCAATGACCAACATAGCACTTCAATTTGTTTTAATGCCGTCAACATCAGAAATAAAACAATATGTGCAAAGTTGTCCAAAATACAATCGAGGAATTACATTTTTCCACATATTGCACTCAATTTATAATTTGACCACATTTTTTATTTATCGTGATTACCTGGTATTCGCTGGTATGATCATGGGTCATTCTAATGTTTCATTGATACAAATAAGTATAATTTAGGTAGATTTATAAATTTGGGTCAAGTATTTTTTGAAGATATTCACGTTTTTGGCTGCCATATTAATTGAAGTCATGTGCAACGTTACATGTATCAGAAATCATATTTAGTGTGTCTAACAAACATAATCTAAGTACTCATGTTAATATATTTTTTATCGCATGTATTTGGCTTTTATAGGGATATGTTATAAATTCTTAGATTTGGCGTCCATTTTATGAATTTTTGAAGTTGACTCAATGTTATCATTGCCATGCATTGTTCGTGGGGTCCTATAGTATAATCTAGTAACGAAATACTCTCATAGTTTTTGATAATATATGGTTTGAAAATAATTATCATTATGGCGACTCAATCTTGGATATTCTTAAATGCCCAAGATGCCACCGGTGGCACTCGGCAGATTCTTATTCTACATACCCAATCTATCAATTTTCAGCAAAAATTGTATATAATAACTCAACTTTACGGTCAGGCATAACTTGGACCCACTATCTCCAACCGGAACAATTAGATTAGAGTAGTTCAAACATCTGACCCTCATAGTAATCTTTACCAACCCCTCTGGGGCAACACACGTCAGCGCGGTCTCCGGCAGACATCATATATAGGTATGCAAACGGAGTATTTTACTCTTAATTTTCCCGTGTTCAGATCTTGGTACATCGTTCGTTTAATCAAAACCCTTCTGGGCTGATCTCTATGGACACGATTACTGCTTGATTCAAAATACTGTACTTGGTCTATAGCATACCGATGGCCCAGAATGATCTGCAAGCAAATTAGTCAGCAAATATGGTTTTTCCAGTTAATACGGTATCACGTATTAATTTTAATAACCATTTTTTTTTATTTTGGAACATCCTCTTTTTGGCGTTCCCATGCGCTATGTTTTACACTAGAAATTATACTTGCATGTTTTTACAATCTAACGATGATATCTCTTATATACTGCATCTTCGTGTAATTTTAAAATAAACTAGATGTTGTCGATCCGGCAACTAAAAGTAAGCATTTTTCCTAGAGTTCTACATTACGCCTCACTGATCTACTCTACAATGATTGGAATCTTGGCTCCGTACTGCAACCACTGACGGCCAATATTGGTAATCCCAAACAGCCTAAGTTTAAGAGAGCCGGTCATTTACACAAAGTGTGTAATTTCCAGTTCAAAAGGGATAAGCGACATAACAGAGTACACAATCACGCCATTCCGTGATCTCAATGTATTTGAAGTTGTTGGCACATATGGGATGGCTTTCCCTAAAACAGCACTCGAGAATACAACTTCTGTTAAACAGTGGTCTCTGGAATGCTATTGTTACTGTAGACCAAGATGTCCGCCGATGGCTTCACCTGATCACTCATCCAATTACTGTTGTGTAGCCAATCCAATTGTATAGAGATCAGTGAGTACAACTTGCCTGCTATCGCATGGTAACCAGAACGCATGTCAATGTTAATCAAGTTATTTATTTCAATTACTCTAAATAGTGATGCTAATTAAAACATCTCCCCAATTTTCAAATTTCGATTCAAGAGAAGGCTGACCGTTGGTCTTTATCGTTTATATTGGCAGCCTCAGCCGATAAAGCTATCTTTCGGAACACTACAAAATGAAATCAACAACTTAGCGGCTAAGCAAATGTTCATCGAAAATTTGTTACTTTTCATTTGTGATTCCGGAATTTGAAACTGGAATTCACACTGACATGAGACAAAGTTCAACCTTGAAGGTACCGGGAATGTTGGTATTGCCGATACAAGACATTGTGGTTAATGACAAGACAGAACTTGCCCTTTTTCGATAAGGTTTGAAGATCAGCTAAAAAGCAAGAAGCTATATTCCAAAAAAAAAAAACAATGATTCAACCCAAAGACGCATCCCACAGGACGCGAAATTCAATAATTGGCCATAATCGTTTTGTTTTGTCAATTTTTCCTAGCAACTTTGGTCCTTCCACCAGATCTCCCCGAAGAACACAAATAAGTTGACTTTTATCAATTCATTGCGGATTACACAGGTTAGGTTATAGGTCAGATTTAAGGTCATTGATATTTTGAATACCACATGATGGCCTTCATGTTTCTATGTGGAAAATAAAAGAACAGAAT
This sequence comes from Ophioderma brevispina, assembly GCA_023653785.1. Lineage (NCBI taxonomy): Eukaryota > Metazoa > Echinodermata > Ophiuroidea > Amphilepidida > Ophiodermatidae > Ophioderma > Ophioderma brevispina. The sequence continues at coordinate 65,536 of JAMKCH010058248.1, read as the reverse complement.
ATAAAAGGTCTTCCGGTCCCTAACAACGCAGAGATCTAGAACGCGGTAGTGTCCTTAGCCTATAGCGGCAATAATCGTTGACAGAGTAATATGGTCAACGTTTGACCAAAATTGTGACGACATTACGCCTTTTTGGAACTAAACACTTTGTTCGACTTCTAGCCCAGAAATTTTGCTTCAGCGGGTTCATTGTTTTAGCACAGTAAGAAGCTGAACCGTTGCTACAGCTATGCGATCCAAATAGGCAATTCTGCCTGGCCGGAGCCTGCCTTTGATTCTAGACAGTCTTGCCTCTAGGCTTTTTTTCAATGACCTGTAACCCGTATCGTCCTGGTCTGCCACAAAATTGGTACTGGCTGTATGTCACAAACAGGCCAACCTTTACTGCTAAATCCTACGAAAACAATTTAAATGAACCAAGAGTGAATGGCCCGTGCATGCAGGTCGGTGCGCAAGGTTCCATTGTATGCGTCCTTCAGCATTTGGAAACGAGTAACTAAGCTTCCCGGGAGAGGACTTCCTCTATGATTTCTGGGTGACAAAAATGGTAAATTGGTCTAAATTTAATGTGTTGGACAGTACGTTAATAACAAAATCATACTTTAATGTAGAAGCATATTTAGCCAATCACATATACATTGCATTGCGTTTTACGACACGCCAACAGGTGATAATTAATCCTTCCCATAGCCGATTAACAATGAATATGTTTTTCTCCCCCTTCATTTTCTATTGCTTGTTTGTACTCTACCTATTAATTGAAATTGAACATTGCAGAACATCTATTTACTTTAGCACTATTTACTGTTTAGAAAAAATCACTAATTTTTTTTTCTATTTTTGAAAGTAAAGAACTAAACGCAATCTGAAAACGTTTATTTTAAAAGCAATTAAAAGGAAAAATTTTGGGAAACTAATTTATTATGAGAATGAGATCGAGAGGGTGCAAATTTAAATAATCACTTTACTACACATAGGTGAGCATGTGTATGAAAGAGTTTTTTGCATCGTCATATATTCTGCTAGAGCATGCATATAGGTCAGCTTCTTCTAAATACATTAGATAGATTACGGCCGCGTGAGATTCTAAATAAATACTGAAATACATAGTGCTCGTTTCTCTGGTAAACATTCTGGGAGACGTCTCGGTAGACTCGAGGGCAGAAATACCGTTCAAAACACAAATAAATGAGCCTTGTGCACAACTGATCTAAATTATATATAAAAACATTTTTAAATGATCTTTACTTGATTTGGTTCAAGATTTTGGGTATGTCCAAACAAAATTACATATATTACAATATTTAAGATTATTATCCTTATAAAGAGTTCTAGTACCTATGTTGAAGGCTTTGCAGTTCAACGATGAAATATGTCCCTCACAGCGAAACTCCAAAATTACCGTATGCAAAGTTTCACATAATCTTACTCTTCAGGTATAGATTCCAACGTAGGGAATGTTCTCAGTCCTGAATACCACTCTTGTCCACAGTGTCAAGAACGACAAGGTTTACATTAAAGTCCCTCGACGACATAACCACAGTATATCAGTCCAAGATAATCACCACTATTTCTATCTGTCCACACTTTGGAATCCTACTTTGATTCCTAGCACTTTTTGGCTTCAAAGACGACACTAAATAATTACAACAACTCTGCGCACATGCATTTATAATCCTGGCCTGTGTGAGAGCATTATTCTAACCATTATTGTAGATAAACTAGCTATAAACCATACTGCATAGCTGTTGCAACTACGACCTCGAGACTTAGCCTCAAATCTCAAATATATACTGACTTCACAAAGATCCCAGTCTAAAATAGACATTACAACGGCATCAAGTAACATAACCTTGCACTAGCTAACCAATAGAAATCCACATAAATTACTTCAGCTGAAATCACATCACTTTCCATATATACTTTGTGGGGAATTCCCCTGATCTTAAATGTTCGATCTCAAGCAAAAAAGTTGAGTTCAGCTACTCTAAGAAGTTTAGTATCCTTGGGTAATTTCCCACTTCCCCTATTGTCTAAACAGGTGCACTTATCAAAACAAACCGGGTATTCCCTTTCCTCTCTTTTATAGAAACAAATACTTTTCTCCATGAGAAATCTTTTCTCAATAAAATGAGAAATAATATTTTTAATCAGAAAAATGGGAGCCAAATCAACAGTCATTCTGTGGTCAGTGGTAAATCTCACGCCTAGATTGCGAGAGGACCGGTGACTTGTGAGTCCCCCATGAAGGTGTCTATAGCTACCATAGCTCCTGGTAAGACGATGCTACTGGATCTGGGCGATGACATCGGCTGATGCATCATTACACAAGAGAACACAATAGGTGGAACACTATATCACTAGGACTCGCCAGTTCCGTGACACCGGGTTCGAGACCGTGTTATTTTTCGTCTTTATGTAATTTAATGCTCGTCAGTTTCTTCTACTCCGAGTTGCTCATATAAATTTGTCTAATAATTCTCTCGGATGTATCATTTACTTATCCTCGCGTGCATTGAATGATTTCCCTCGTCATGATTCTGCTAGAATCATGCATTTAGGTCCATCTTCGTCATGATTCTTTTCTGCTAGAATCATGCATTGAGGTCATCTCCTTCGAAATACAGAATATATAACTAACGGCCGTTTGAGACTCTAAATAAAGATTGAAATACATTCGTCTTTCTCTGGTATACACGTAAACACAGTCCCCCTGTGGTACAGTGGTAAATCTCACGCCTTGTTAGCGAAAGGACGAGAGGACCGGGTCAACCGTGTAATTTTCGTCCTTTATTTAATTCATGCTCGCCAGTTCCTCCGAGTCTCATATCAAAAAAGTAAATTTGTTTTAATATTTTTGAATGAATAAAATAGAATTTCAGCTTTCATACAAAAAGAAAGTGAATGAGCGTCATTAAGATTGTTAATGACATTGCCTTTATTTTACTCGTAGGCGCATCATTGGCTTTAAGGGGTGCTCTTTTAAACCATAAAACTGTTTGTGTAATGCAAATAGCGTTCATGGTGAGTAAGGAAACTTATTGATATGGAGGTTTTAATTAACTTATTACATATCTAGTGTTTCTAATTTGGAGGCAGTGTGCGCTTGGTAATGGTAAATTGTGTTAACATAATGCAAGACAAGAATTGATTATATTGGAATCATAAGTATAAATTCGAAATTGTTCAACTGATGCAAGATCATTTTCTGAAACATAACTATAAACACCCGAATTTGTATTAATTGGTTCGCTATCTAAAGTGTCTGCTCTGCATATTACAATTAGTGAGTCTGTGGTAATTAGCTTGTTATCCTGTATTGTCGATCCCGACTATGTCTTCCGAATGCCATATTTCAGGTATTTAGTCTGCTTCCTTCCTTCGTAATTTGGTAGAATCAGACAATTCCTCACTAACCCTCATTGTCAGCCGATAACCCTAACCCTGACGTCGGTTCTATCCTATCTCCCGGGAGGAACTGAAGGAGTGAGGGAAGAGGGTACAAGAAAGGTCGCAAATTCTGGTGGAATCGAAACCCAGGGCCTTCGGCCCCTATCCCCATGACCCGGATAGCACGCTACGGGCGGTGTCGCTGGCCCGGCCAGCGATTTCGTTCCCATATGAGTCTGTTTTGATGACGTCATCGCTACTTTTCTTGGCTTAGTGCATTTTTTCTCCATTAACACAGTGGTTTTTGTGAATTTATCTGTGCTAGGTTAAACTGATTGACCAACTTCAAAACACTCACGAAATCGCGGTTTCTATCTATCTTACTTTGGGGTTCTCACTTTTTTTGGGTATGTTGTGCCGCCCAGATTTCAAAAATGAGGCTCCGGAGCTATGACGTTCAAAAAAGGGGTCTCCGGAACTATAGGTTTTCCAAAAATTCAAAAAATGCTGGGATTTCCCTACAATTTCCAGCTACTTTGGCAGTATTTCGAAGAAAATTTGGTAGAATATGGCTTGGGACATGAAAAGTAGGTCTCTGGAACTTAAATGGGGTTCTAAAATGTGTGTCACTGGAACTGAAAAAGGGCCTCCCGGGGGCTACTCATCACGAAAGCCAGGTAATCGAGTAAACTCAGGGTATTGCCTATAGTAATTATAATTGAGAGTTCAAATGAAAAATCAGTTGTAAGCTCAATGTAGCGTCCCGAATTCGCACAGAATAAAAGCCAGCCAGTATATCGCATGAACTTACCGCGTGGATATTTAATGTCACATTTGGAAATGGTTTTTTGATTTTAATAGCTGTCACCACGCAGAGTACTTAAATATTCAAGTTTCTGGGCAGGGTGCATTCTGGACATGTTTTATAATGACTGACTGACTGACTGCTTAGAAGATTCGCTGTCAAAGTGCTCTTCGATGCAATTTCAAAAATGGGAGTTTAGAGCACTGTATTTTCATATTTTTATGAACGGCATTCTGTTGACTGCACATGCAAACAGATGGCGGCCCCGAATATTATTCTTGCAAGGACCAGGCGAAGGCAGTCACTACTTCATGCCACTGGCCATGGCGAGGCTATGGTTGACGTGGGCAACCAGTAACCGTTTTAACTCAGGGAATTAATTTTGGCCATGAAGACGATGTTAGAACGAGTTGGGGTGTATTCGTATTGAAATACGTTTCACACGGTTTGGCACTCCACAACTCTCCTGGTAAAGTCGGAAAACCCATGCTAAATCAAAGGCGTAATCTCACGTGCACGCTCTTTATAATGATTCAACAATGGTGTCAATCCATTTGTCTACTTGAAAAGTATTTCTGGGGCGTGCAAAAATCCATCTCGTTTCGACTTAGTGTATTTTCCCCAAGACCGATCTGCCACCATGTGACTCACGCCGTTCCATTAGCATTGAGAGGAGGAGGCTCTGACCAAGGAAAATATCAATAGAATTATTGGATTGAAAAAAGGCCACCACAAAAATAATTACGTTAAAAAAACCCTATCCATTTCGCTGATATTAACATCCATGTTACATCAGTCTGTCCCTATTACTCTTACTCCACCCCACTGCTTATCTAACATGAAAGAAAGTAAATACAAAATAAATGTGGCTCTCTGCAAAGGGGGATGACGGTAACTAGCCAACTCCATTGATTTTAAAAGATTATAGCTTTGTGATTCCATTCACGTTCCGATTTCACAGGTCACGAATTCAAGCCTTTTCATTTCAACTAATACGCAATGTTTCGATTCCCCGCTCTTTTAAAATGCCATTCAAAATAGCTGCGATCAAATTATTCAAAAGGTATTCAGAATTTGTCGGTTGTAAAAGGTTTGCAGAGGGCAACTTATACTTACTTACAGACAGTATACCTGGTCAGATTAAAATGACCGACTGGTTGGACAAAGTGATATCTTTGGACAACCGGCAATATATACAGAAGACAGGTACATCTTTCCTTTTGATCATCATCCCCCTTCCCATCCAAGCACCAAGAATCGCTGCTTCAAAAACGTACTAATACCCCATGTAAGCCGCTTTTACTGAAGTCAATTAGTTGAATTGCTTTTTTTTGCTCTCCAGATAATCATGCCTGCGAAGATTAGAAATAACAACGCACCCGGTTCACCTAAAAAATTCAGATTTTTTTCTTTTTCTACAGTTGATTTCTTTGTATCATCCCACCATTCTTCCACCACTTATCTGGAGGGCCGGTCCCCTCGCTAAGTTTTAATCTATTGACCTTCCGTGAAGGCGCCCTATAGCGACCAACCTATTTAGTGTCGTCGTCCTTTTCAAATTCGTCCGGGGCATTTTGACAGTGGATTTCGGACTTGACTGTTACCCGAGGGCGCTATTATTATTTTAGCCTTCTCAGGAATTACAAAGGTGCCTATGATCGCGGTTTTACGGTAACCAAACGGATCTAAAATAGATTCTATGAAATTCCAATGTAACACGGTCAGTGTGGAGGAAAATAGGAATATTTAGTGGAAAATTTGTTTTGGATCCGTGTTTCGCTGATTTTTGAATTTGAAAATTTCTTGCAATAAAATGCCCCACGAAAATCCCTAAACTTAGTGAAAAGTTAGTCTAAAATCTTGGGCTTTTCTCAGTTGATCAAAACAAAAATCTTTAATATCTTGTACCCATACGATGTCAACCAGAGCAGATTTCTTCCGCCCAACCCCCACAAAACCAAAATGCTAATATAATTTAAAAATAGTCAGATTGGTAGATACAAATCAGAATAAAGTCTTGCCATCAGGTGCATGCAAAAGAACTTTGAACGGAAGTTTGCTGACTCTTTGCCGAGTTTGGACTGAATGAGATTGGCATTGTGGATACAAAGGTCGTAGCAATTTGGTTTAGCGGGTGTGAAATGGAGACTCTAGAAATCAGGCGGCAAAGATGATATAGATTCAGACGGAAAGGTCACATTGACTTTTCGAAGCTTTGAGTAAAACAAATACTATGTCTAGCGTATTATGATTTAAATTTGGACCTTTTAGGCTTTGGACCCCTGACATAAATGTTAACAAAATGACCACCAGTACCTTAATAAGATGCTGAACCATCCAAGGTTCTTGATCCAACTTTATAAAATTAAGATTACCAATATGGGACAGATACACGCTGCCCTATAACAGTAGCTCATCGCATTGCACTAAATAGCTTAACCTGATTATAATGGCAATTATAAGAGTATTGGCGTTCATTAAGTATTATCCGACTGTGTTGGATGGGCGGGAAAAGGAGCAGCGAAAAACGCGACCATAGAGATTTACATATCATCTGAAAGCAAACAGCACTTGTGTACCGTTCTGTGTGACTTTGTCCCCAAACCTTGAAATGGAACTTGACTTCGAAAATAGACTAATAGATACGAGCTAAAGATGAAATCATAGCGGAATACGACGTATGATGCGCTAATAGCAAGCGAATTTTCAAGCGATTCAGCAAGCTCCCAAGGGCGGCCTGCAAGGTCATTGTCTGATGGTAAGTCCTTCCTAAACCCCACCCCGTCTACCATTTTTACAGTATCTCTTATTGGCTCATTACATGCATGATATAACATTAGATACTCTCTGAGTCTGGCCGGCCTCTGAGTAACCAATCAAAATAGACCTATATATTTTTTAATGCACATTAAAAGCTTTTCGTACCATGACTCTGATTAGATAATTGTATCATATAACTCTTTGAATAACCAATCAAATGTGCACAGAATGCAAGGAATCCAATAACAATGACTGAAGTTTGACAATTGTTAGGGTATCAAGTAGATTTACAAGGTTTTACAACGAAATCTGGGTATTACAAACGTTGACTTTCCTGGAATAAACAAACGACCTTTAGCCTATTTTCCCAAATATCTTGAAAAGGAAGCACCACACGGCCGCGTGTGACCCAATTGACTTTTTACTCTTTTACTCCTGGTTACCTAAGGAATAATTTGAGATATTACATTAGATTAGAGCAGTTCAAACATTTGACCCTCATATTAACTTTACCCCTCTCCTGGGCCACACGCAGCAGCGGGTCTCCGGCAGACATTCATATTTGCAAACGTTATTTTTTCTCTGAATTTTCCCTTGTTCAGATATTGGTACGTCGTTCGTTTGATCAAACCCTTCTGGGCTGATGCTCTATGGACCGATTACTTGATTCAAAAGACTGTAGCTTGGTCTATAACATACCGATGCCCAGAATGATCTTGCAGCAAATTAAAGCAAATAAGGTTTTCCATTTATACGGTATCACGTATGTTGATATTTATTTTACCACTTTTTGATTTGGAACATCCTCTTTTGGGCGTGCCCATGCGCTATGTTTACACTAGAAATTTACTTGCATATGATTTTAAAATCTAACGATGATATCTCGTAGATAATGCATTTCGTGTAATTTAAAATAAACTAGATGTTGTCATTGGCAAGAGTTCTACAGTAAGCTCACTGATCTCTATACAATGGATTGGAAATCTGGGCTCCGTACTTACAACCACTGACGGCCATATTGGTAATCCAAAAAGAGCCTATAAGCAGGTGGTTAAGAGCCGGTCATTTACACAAAGTGTGTTTCCATTCAAAAGTGGATAAGCGACATAACAGAGTACACAATCAAGCCAATTCAGTGAGCTCAATGTATTTGAAGTTGTGCACCGGGATGGCATGTCCCTAAAACAGGCACTCGAGATACAACTTATGTTGAACAGGTGTCTCTGGAATGCTATTGTACTGGTAGACCAAGATGTCCGCCGGTTGTTTCACTGATCTACTATACAATTACTGTTGTGTAGCCAATCCATTGTATAGAGATCAGTGAGTAAGCTTGCCTGCTAGCGATTGTAAACAAGAAGGCATGTCAGATGTTAATCAAGTTAATTTATTGTCAATTATTCTAAATGATGCTAATTCGCGCAAACTTGTCAGTTTCGTTCAAAGGCTGACCGTGGTCTCTGTCGTTTTATTTGCAGCTGCCGATGAAGCTACTTCTGAACAACTACAAAATGAAATCAACAACTTAGCGGATAGAAAATGTTCATCGAATTTGTTGTTTTCCTTGTGATTCAGAATTTGAAACTGGAATTACCAATGAATTGAGACAAAGTTCAACATTCAAAGATACCGCGATGGGGTTGCAGAATACAAGACATTGTGGTAATGACAGACAGAACTTGCTCTTTCGAGAAGGTTTGAAGATCATTGCTAAAAAGCATAGAGCTATATTCCAAAACGAATTCACCAAAGACGCATCCCACAGGACGCCGAAGTAATGAATTGCCAATCTGTTTGTTTGGTCCATGGTTATTTTTTTACTAGTTCCTGCAACTTTGGTCTTCCACAGATCATCATCCGACGAACACAAATAGGTAACATTTTATAAATGCAGTTTGCTGATTAGACAGTTGGTATGGATGCGATTTAAGGTTCATGGTTATTTTGAATACCAACATGATGCCTTCATGTTTTCAAAGGAAACATTAAAAGAAACAAGAGATAAAGATCTCAGTCCACACAAGATCCAGGAGATCGAGAAACGTAGCGAATTTAGCATATAGCGTGAATATCTTTGACGAGTAAAGTGCTCAAAAGTTTGACCAAAATGGTGACGATTGCATTTTGGACTAAAACTTGTGCCCTTCTAGCCCGAATTCGCTTCAGCGGTTTCATTGTTTTAGCACAGTGAAGCTGAACCATTGCTAACAGCTAGCGAGCCATAGGCAATTCTGCATGGCCGGAGCCTGCCTTTGATTTCTAAAATGTCTCGCCTCTAGGCTGTTTTTCAATGAAACTGTAACCCGATATCGTCTGGTCTGTCCACAAAATTGTACTGGCTGCATGTCACAACAGGCCAATCTTTAATGTTAAAATCCTACGATAAAAATTTAAATGAACAAAGAGTGAATGAAGCCCGCGTATGCAGGTCGGTGCGCAAGGTTCCATTGTATGCGTCCTTCAGCATTTGGAAAGGGACTAAACTTCCCGGGAGAGACTTCCGCTATGATTTCTGAGTAACAATAAATTGCAGAAGTTTGGTATAAATTGTATGGTGTTCAGAACATACATTAAATAACAATCTATATTTTTAATGTAGAAGCATATTTAGCCAATCACATATACACTGCATTGCGTTTACGCTAGAAGATGATTTAATCATTCCCATATTACAATGTTTTTCTAATTGTTTGTTTGTACTCTACCTATTATTGAACATGGCAAAACATCGTATTTACTTTAGCACTATTTTCTGTTCACAAACACAATATACTTATTGCTTCGTAGTGCACTTCAGGTTTGGTTTTGTCGGTGTTGCTTTATTTATCAGTTTCCTGAAAAGCCTTTTATGCATTTTTTCGTTACGGTAAAAAAGAAAAGGACAGGGGACATGGTGTCTTACTTTGTATATAAATTCTAAGTCGTGAATCAAATAGGCTACATTATTTTAATACAGAGTGTGTCATTTGTTTAAACGAAATAAATCTATGTCAAGAAATCTGTAAGTATCATAGTAATAAAGGTGGATTCAACTATACTTTCTTGACATACTAGATTTAGTTAAAAAAACAACACTTTGTATTCAAATAATGTAGCCTATTTTACTCAGATTTTACAAAGTAAAACCATGTCTGTGTCCTTCATAAATCCAGATCCAGTTTAATTTACTTTAAATGAGAAAACCTTCCGAGAGATTTGCCTCATGATTTGAAAAATCAACAAATTATTTTTTTCCTATTTTGAAAGTAAAGCAATAAATGCAATCATGAAAACGTTTATTTTAAAAGCTTTAAAATGAAAATTTTGGGAAACTAATTTATTATGAGAATGAGATCGAGAGGATGCAAATTTAATCACTTTACACAGAAGGTAAGCATAGATTCTGTCATAGATTCTGCTAGAATCATGCATATAGGTCATCTTCTAAATACATAGTATATAATAACGGCCGCCGAGACTCTAAAATAAATACTGAAATACATTAGTGCTCGTTTCTCTGGTAAACACAGTCATCTGTGGTCCAGTGGTAAATCTCACGCCTAGTTAGCGAGAGGACCGGTGTAAAAAAACTTGTGGGTCCCCCATGAAAGAGTGTCTTAGCTGCCGTGACAACATACACGGAATAAACCGTGACATTGTAGACGATGCTACTGTATATTGGCGATGAAATAGGTGAAGCATTCATTACACAATGGAGAACACAATAGGTAGGACACTACATCACTAGGACTCACCAGTTCGTGAAACCGGGTTCGAGACCGTGTATTTTTCGTCTTTATGTAATTCAACGCTCGCCAGTTTCTCCGAGTTTCTATAATATTTGTCTAATAATTCTCTCCGGTTGTTGCGTGCATTGAATTGAGTTTCCCATCGTCATAGATTCTGCTAGAATCATGCATAGGTCATCTCCTCCTAAATACATAATATATAATTTCGTCCGCTTTAGACTCGAAAATAAAGGCTAAAATACATTAGCGTTCGTTTCTCTGGTATCCACGTAAAAACAGTCCACTGTGGTCCAGTGGTAAATCTCACGCCTAGTTAGCGAGAGGACCGGGTTCGAGACCGTGTATTTTTCGTCTTTATTTAATTCAATGCTTGCCAGTTTCTCCGAGTCTCTATATAATATTTGTTTTATATTTTTGTAATGAATAAAAATAGAAATTCAGTTTTCATAAAAAAGAAAGTGCATGAGTGTCTTAAGATGTGAATGAATTGCCTTTATTTTACATCGTAGGTTCATTGTTTTCAAGTGGTGCTCTTTAACCATAAAAACATTATTTTGTAAATGCAAATAGCGTTCATTTTAGTAAAGAAATTATTGATATGATGTTTTATTAACTTTATTACATATCTAGTGTTTCTAGATTTAAAAACGTTTTTGGAGGCAGTGTGCTTTTGGTAATGGTAAAATTGTGACAAGAATTGATTATATTAAATCATAATTACAATTCCGAAATTGGTCAATGGATGCAAGATCATTTTCTGAAACATAACGATAAACATATGAATTTTTATTAATTGGTTCGCTATCTAAAGTGTCTGCTCTGCATATTACAATTAGTGAGTCTGTGATCTGGTAATTAGCTTGTTATCTGGTAATTGTCGATCCCGACATGTCTTCCGAATGTTCATATTTCAGGTATTAAGTCTGCTTCCTTCGCAAAGTTGGTAGAATCAGAAAATTCCTCAATCCTCATGCCGTTAAAAAACTGATTGAACCGCTTTTTCCCCCCCCCCCCCCCCCCCACGTCCCACTCCCAGTTATATAGCAATGACCAACTTCAATACGCGCACGGAAGATCGCGGTTTCCATCTTATTTGGTTCTCAACTTCTTTTGGGTAGGTATGTGCCGCCCACATTTCAAAAATTGAGGCTCCGGAGCTGATTTTAAGTCCAAAAAATGGGGTCTCCGGAACTATAGGTTTTCCAAAAATTTCAGAAAATATGCTGCGATTTCCCACTATTTCCAGCTACATTTTGCAGTATTTCGAAGAAAATTTGGTAGAATATGGATTTGGGTACGAAATGGAGGGTCTCTGGAACTGAAATGGTCCTAACATGGGGGTCACTGGAACTGAAAAAGGGCCTCCCGGGGGCTACTCATCACGAAAGCCAGGTAATCGCGTAACCAGGGTAATTGCCTATAGTAGATTGTAATTTAGTTCAAATGAAAAATCAGTTGTAAGCTCAATTGTAGCGTCAGAATTCGCACAGAATAAAAGCCAGGCCAGTATATTGCATGAACTTACAGCCGTGATAATTTTGTACATTTGGAAATGTTTTGATTTTGAACACACCAAAGCAGATCTCAAAGTTCATGGGCAGGGTGCATGCTGGACATGTTTATAATGACTGACTGACTGACTGCTTATAATTATTCGTGTCAAAGTCCTATTCGATGCAATTTCAAAATGGAGTTTAGAGCACTGTATTTCATATTTTGTATGGCAACGGGCTTTCTGTTGACATGCACATGCAAAACAGATGGCGCCCGAATATAAATCTTGCAAGGACCAGGCGAAGGCAGTCACTACTTTACTGCCATTGCCATAGGCGAGGCTATGGTTAGACGTGGGCACCAAGTAACCGTTTTACTCAGCGATTTATTTGCCTATCGTGCTAACGACAGTAAAGACGCCAATTTGTTTAACTTCGAGGTGTATCATTCCGCAACAACTGCACAAATATGGGATGAATTGTTTGGAGCAATGAACAGAGCCGCTTTCAAGGGTAAATTTCTCACGTTCGTGCTTGCCAACATGTCAACTTTTAATCAATCGTTGGTAGACGATTGCGAAAATATCTTAAGAGATGCAAGACTATTGGGGAGTTTAAGAAGTGCCGATTTTGACTTGATCTTGGCAGATATGGTCTACAACTGTCCGGTAATTATCGCTCAATACCTAGAAAGACCATTTGTATACCTCGCGGCTAGTCCAGTTTTTATACCAGTGCCCTTGCCTTCAGATACCGTCTTCCGGTAAACCCGTCGTATATGCCAGAGATGATGACCGGTTTCGATCATAAAATGCCATTTCTGAACAGATTGAAGAACACTTTTAGTACTTTTATGGGTATGATGTTATATGATTTTGTCTTGTCACCCTATGAAAAGCTAAAAACAAAGTACAATATACGACCGGAGCAATTATCCATGTATGATGCCGACGCCGAGTTGTGGTTTTACACACGACTTTTGCTTTAGATTTTCCTCGTCCATTGATGCCAAATGTGATTCCTGTCGGTGGTTTAACAGCTAAACCCTCAAAACCACTGAATGATGTAAGTATAAAGCTCAGAACACATAAAAAATATGACACCTTTTCAACGTTAATGAACACATTTAAACATGTTAAATGAATACGGTTCTGTTAATTGTAAATGTGTTTTTAAATCAATTGTTGCACCCCTTTGTAGATTTGCTGGAAAGTTTTCCACTATACCTGAGAAGGGTACAAAATGATTTTGTTACCAGTGTGTAGGCAAAACAAGTTTGGGTCATAACTTTTCAAATTACAATCCTTTGCATTTTAAATAACAGTATACAGAAACTATTTTTGCTTTATAAAGAAGGGTAAATGCTATTCTGAACTAGTTTCATGCATTGTTTTTGTTTAATGGGACAAACAACCTCGGAACTTGCCACCCCTGGGGAAAATTTCACGGTCCTTGTTGATTAAAATAAGCGCAAACGATGTTCTTGTTACAATCAACCAGTTGTTTGGTCAGGCCTTCGTTTGTTTGTTTTTTACCTTTGGGAACGACGATGAAAAGCGCCTTCACTTGAGTTTAGATCTGTCTGGGGGGCCTGCGAGACTTTGAAAAGTGGACTTTCCCACCCACACATTGTGGTATAAACGACTGGTAATGAAGACTACAATCTCTCTGAGTCAACCAAATCGGCGGCCGAGTGGCATTTTGAATTTTGTCAATCCATGGTTCGTATGAGAGCGCGCAGTATTCTAAAAATAGGACCAACTCAGGGCTGAACCACTGACCTCTACACATGGATAACGGGCTGCCGCACAGTTGAATGGTCGCCCAGTGAAGCAACAGGAAGTTGTTTTCTTTACCTATACAATATGGCGGAAACAATGCATACACCTGCTGGTGCACATATTCCACACAGATGTTCCATTGTTTGACAAGGTGTATGCATTGTTTCCCGCCATATTGTATAGGTAAAAAAACGACTTCCTGTTTTCAATCGACGACTCAGACCCGCTATCCATGTCCAGTGGGCTGGACCTAATATGTCCAGGCATGGCATAGAGCTTTGCCCAGTGATCTCTGATATTTAGGATTTAATTTCTTGATTTATTTTTATATACCTGTACATTGATATGCACTGCCATGTTGGTGAATGCCACTGTTGTAAAAATATACTTCCAAATAATAATAAAATAAAATAAATTTGATTTTATGTGTTCAAACCTACTGTTCCCTAAATACGAAGACAGAGCCGAGACTGTGGGACAGTCTACTGCGCTGAGTGAGTAAAAATGTCCCGGATGTAGCGATTGAATCATCAAACGACACCGTCGTAGCGTCACGGTGATGGGCCTGGGCCGAAGGGCCCTAGTTCGAGACCGATCCAAGTTTCCAACTTTTATCCTTTCCAGCTTAATTCCTTCACTCTCTACCATGACATAAGCTAGAAACAGCTTGGACGTTAGGGTTAATGTCAGCTCATTTTCCATACACTAATTAGCCCTATCCATAGCAAAAACTATAAACAACTACTGCATTGGGTGAGATGCACCAATGCAGACTGTCCAAAAAAAAAACTATACCATCAAAGATTAATTATTTTGGTCAAAACTTAAGTTCTTCTCAACCGGAGGTTAACTGATTCTTTTTTTAAAATGTTTTCATGAGATTTTTAGTTGGTGTAATTCGGGGGTCCGGTTCAGGAGTTATGGCCAATTATTTGAGACATTTGAAAAACCTGTTGGGCCAGTTTCGGCTATCCCAATATCAACATTTTCCATTGAAAATCAACTTCAAGCCATTCTCTATTGAAAGATGAAAAAAGTGGTATAACGTGCTGCTTCTTGTGATATAACATAATTTATAAGTTTATAATGTCACAATTGCCAATAAAATAATGTAGCATTGGGAAATTCTAATCCAAACAGTCTTGTTGCCTCAGCCTTACTCCAGGTTTCAGCAGAAGGTAGAACCATAAAAACACCCTTGTTGAAAGTAAACTCAGGCCTTTGAACACCTACCATCCTTTCCTTCATTGTTCTTTGTTCAATGCTGGTTTCTTCATTATGTTCCTCCCTGGCATCTTGGAGGCAGTGAGGAATAGGGGATGGGAAATTGGCCCTCCCTATTAGAGCGCTGTCCGTACATTTGTCCCCCAACAGAGGCTATAAATAGGCTAGCTGTAAATCTGCGCATTTACAAATGTTCTGATCTTGAATATGCTGTACCAACTACAAAAGGACTGCAGAATATCTGTAAACAGAGTAAAGTTCATGGGCAGAGCGGTGAACATGCGTATACAGAGGAAGTACATGACAGTATATTACTATTACGTCTGTGAGTGACTGCTTTATTGATTCAATGCAATTTGGAAGCTTTTGGAAATGGCGTTTAGAGCACTGTATTTCATATTTTGTATGGCAACGGGCATTCTGTTGACATGCACATGCAAAACAGATGGCGCCCGAATATTAATCTTGCAAGGAACAGGCGAAGGCAGTCACTACTTCACTTCAACTGCCATAGGCGAGGCTATGGTTAAACGTGGGCACCAAGTAACCGTTTTACTCAGCGATTTATATGCTTATCGTGTCAACGACAGCAGAGATAGTGGGGGACTGTAGTGAACAGATCGTATGTGAGTGTGCAAATCCGGCAGTGGTGTAAATTTCTTGTTAACATTGGGGGGATTGGGGTTGATTGAAATTTATGAATGAAACGGGGTTTGCTGAAAAGATCCATTACTAGCACATGTGCGCGCGAAGCGCGTTAAAAATTTTGCCATTTAGAAGCTAAAATCCTCATCAAATGTAATTGTAATTAGAACAAACTGCGCGTGAAGCGCGCGGAAATTTACCAATTTTAAACTATTATGGTAAAATATGAGGTTATTTTGAGTCAAAAACACATGAACAGGCATCAACATTGGGGGGGATGATCGTATTGACCATCCCCCCTCATCAAAATATTGGGGGGATATATCCCCCCATCCCCCCGGGATTTACGCCTATGAAATCCGGATAAAATTGTGAATTTTGGTACACAAGTACTTTATGCATTGATAATCAAAAAAATTGATGGAAGCACTTGCCACACCCCTTACATGGCCCCCAGCTTGGATTTCAAGGTTACACAGGGGTAAACTTTTTAAAATGTTCCGATTGTGTTGAAAAGCACACCATGATGTCTGTCTGGTTACAAGGATTCAAAAAAGGTATAGTTTTATACTACCTGTGACTTATAGTTTAGGAATTATGGGGTAAAAACTGTAAAAATGGTAAAAAGTAAATTTTGGTTTGTACAGGGTTCAAAAATTAAAGGTTGCTCCAATTTTTGTAAAATGCGGTTCAAATTGTTGGTTTAGCTCATAGAATGAAATATAGGAATAGTTTTGACCATCTTACGTGTCTGGTTATTAACCAAAATGGCGAATAGAGTCAACAGCTATTGACAGCTATTGGATTCTATTGACCTGTGACCTATTTTGTTGGATAACGTGAAAACTAAGCATAACAGATAAGGCAAATTATTCCTTATTTCAATCCTTTAAGCTAGGGAAACAATTTACAACACATATTAACTGAATCAAACAACTTTTAACTTTTGACCCATGTACACAGACACACCAAAATTGACTTTTCACCATTTTTACAGTTTTTACCCCATAACTCTGGAACTATAAGCCATAGATAGTGTAAACTATACCTTTTTGGAATCCTTGTAACCAGACAAACACTATGGTCTGCTTTTTAACACATTCAGAACATTTTAAATTTTTGACCCCTGTATAACCTTGAAATCAAAGCTGGCGGCCATTAAGGGGGCTTGGCAAGTGCTTCCATCAATTTTATGGATTATCAATGCCTAAAGTACTTGTGTGCAAAAATTCACAATTTTATCCGGAAACGCACACTCTTATGCTGGTTTCATACTAGCTTGTCGTGCTGTCGCAGTGTCGCACGACAAGTAATTTGTGCAACAGCGCAAGCGTAGTTAACACGTGACCATAAAACTTGCCATGTCTCCGCGACAGGCTGCGACCATGCTGCGACAAGCTGCGACAAGCCGATAAATCGATTAGTTTGTCGTGCTGCTCCCTGCGATGGACAACGAAGAGTTGACTTGAACTCAACTTTTCTGCGACACCACCCGATGCCGTAAAAAACTGACCAATGAAAATGCACGAAGTATTTACAGCGATGGGACATCGATAAAAATGATTCGTTTTGGGATTTGGGTGAGACTATTCCAACGTAATCAAATGGCGCCATGATGTTGAGCCGTCTGCCGCAAAAAACCACGAAAAAAGTATGAAATACTCGCGACACTGTCGCAGCGACACGCGACAGCACTTTTTGTCGCCGCGACAAAAAACAGCAAGTAGCGCGACAACACGACAACTTGTGGTTTTGCGACACTGCGACAGCACGACAAAAAGTATGAAGCCAGCATTACACTACAGTCCCCTGCTAAGACGCCAATTTGTTTAACTTCGAGGTCTACCATTCAGCAATAACTGCACAAATGCGGGATGAAAATGTAGAGCAATGAACAGAGCCGCATTCAAGGGCAAATTTCTCACGTACGTGCTTGCCAACATGTCTAGATACAATCAATTGGCATATGACGAATGTGAAAATATCATAAAAGATGCACGACTATTAAAGAGTTTAAGAAATGCCGATTTTGACTTGATCTTAGCAAGACATGATGTACAATTGTCCGATAATCATCGCTCAGTACCTAGAAAGGCCATTTGTGTACCTCGTAGCTACTCCAGTTTTACCCAGTGCCATTGCCTTCAGATACCGTCTTCCGGTAAACCCGTCGTATCCCAATATCAACATTCTCCATTGAAAATCAACTTCAAGCCATTCTCTATTGAAAATGAAATAAAATATAGGTATAAAGTGCTGCTTCTTGTGATATAACATAATTTATAAGTTTATAATGTCACAATTGCCAATAAAATAATGTAGCATTGGGAAATTCTAATCCAAACAGTCTTGTTGTCTCAGCCTTACTACAGGTTTCAGCAGAAGGTAGGCCCATAAAACCACCCTTGCTGAAAGTAAACTCAGGCCTTTGAACACCTACCATCCTTTCCTTCATTGTTCGTTGTTCAATGCTGGTTTCTTCATTATGTTCCTCCTTGGCATCTTGGAGGCAGTGAGGAATAGGGGATGGGAAATTGGTCCTCCCTATTAGAGCGCTGTCCGTACATTTGTCCCCCAACAGAGACTTGTGGCTGTCCCCTTGGTTTCAGCAGCAAAATTCCCAAAATTTACATGAATTTCATGATTACTGTCCCCTGAGAGTGAGTCCCCTATTTACGCCAACAACATAATTTCAGGTGATTTCACTGTTTGAAAAATAATATACTGATTAGTTCAATATATTCACTCTGATCTCTGCAATATTCTTTTGTTTGGAAACAGTTTAATCCCACAAGATGAGACACAACTTATACCTTTAGTTTCTTGAACCTTCAGGTGAAACTGGCCCAAGTGGTATTTTATCCTTTGTGTTCAATTGACAATATCTCCAGTTAGGGTGCATCAAATTGGATAGAATAAAAACGAGGATTTAGCTTAGGATCTGGTCTAAACAATAAAATCAAAATATCTCACAAAAATGCAGAGTTTATATTTTGTTTAATGTTTAGTTTAGTTTGATTGTATAGTTTTTTTTTGACAGACTGTAGACTATGGGGCATTACCTTCTATGCTGTTGTTTCACAGTCGCAATAAGGGGACGAGGGCAAAACCAAGTGTAAATTTAACATAAATGATCAAAATCATATAACCGGCTGTTCGCACAAATAAAACTTGCACATTTTGCAGAAAATGAATAAAAATTTCATCTCAATTTCTTTTCCCTAATATCACCAATGGATACACAAAGACTTCAGCAAACCAAAGGGCTATTAAAGATATTCAACAATCGGCCTGGCATCACTGACCTCTACACATGGATAGCGGGTTTGAGTCGTCGATTGAAACAACAGGAAGTTGCTTTCTACCTTGGTAATATGGGGGGAAACAATGCATACACCTTGTCAAAGTCAAAGGAATTTTGTATAACAATAGAACATCGTGCTTGAGAAGATTTGAGATATGCGTCGTTGAGGTCCACTGACTCTACACATGGAGAGAGCGGTCTGAGTCGCCGAGAGGGTCACAACGAAGTTGCTTTTCTACCTGGGAATATGGCGGGAACAATGCATACCCCTTGTCAAAGTAAAGGAATTTGTATAAAATAGAACATCTGTGGGGAATATGTGCACGCGGTGTCGGGAAGGGTTTCCGCCTATTGCCAGGGTGAAAAGCAACTCCTGTTGTTTCACTCGGCGGACCATTTCAACTGTGCGGCAGCCAGCCATCCATGTGTAGAGGCCGTGCCGGGTAGCGCCTGAGTATACGGATAGGAGGAAAACATTTGAAAGTCCGAGGGGAGGGCAGGGGTCCCCCCATTCCCCACCCCTCCGGAGTGACCCCCCCGATCGGGTGGGAAATAGGGTGGAAGAAAAGCGCCTGCTCTCCACCCGCCTACCCCTTCACGCTTGTATTTATTGTGTGCATCGGGCACCGAGTGTTTTTACTTTTTATATTACTGCGTTTTTTAAAAGGTTCAAAAACCTTTTATTGGCTATATAGCTCACAGACCCCCCCCCCCCCCCCCAAAGTCGGCGACCTACTTTTGTTTATTTCAGATTCTTGATCAGCACAGTAGCAATTCCAAATTGAAAAGTCTTTACAGGTTGACTTGCAAACGCGGGAATATGCGGGGATGGACCATCGCCATCCATAGCTGATCCTTGAAGAACTTCGCGCTGTGGGGGGTAATGTTTTGACTATGTTTGACAAGTATACAGGTTGCTAAATTAAATAGATCAGAAACTTCCGTGGGCAGCTAGCTTGTTGGAAGGCTGGAAAGTTTAACTTACCCACACCACAAAATTAGTGGTGGCACCCATTGTTCACTAAAAGTGGTCTTAATATGATACCATGGTTAATAGTTAGCGGCGACCCCCCCCCCATTACGGTGAAACCTGGCCCAAGTGGTATTTTCTCCTTTGTTTCTGACAATACTCCAGTTAGGGTGAATTCAAATGGATAGATCTAAAAACGCGGCATTTAGTTAGGATGGGTCTAACAATAAAATCAAAATATATCAAAAAATGAAGAGTTTCTATTTGTGTAATTTATAGTTTGGTGTATAGGTTTTTGGGACAGATTTAGATATGGGGCATTACCTTCTATGCTGTGTTCACCTAGCGCATAAGGGGACCGAGGAAAAACCAGGTTGTAAATTTAACATTTAATGATTTTAAAATATATACCCGGCTGTTCGCACAATAACTTGAACATTTTTGCAGAAAATGAATATATAAAAGTTATGCAATTTCTTTTTCACTATCACCAATGGATAAACAAAGACTTCAGCAAACCAAAGGGCTATTTAAAATTAAAGATATCAACACGCCTGGCTCACTGACCTCACATCAGGATAGCGGGTGAGTCGGATCCTTGAAAAAAACAGGAAGTGCTTTCTACCTTGCAATATGGCGGGGGAGGAAACCAATTATACACTGTCAAGTCAAAGGACTTTTGTACGCAATAGTAGAACATACGTGTGAGAAGATTGAGATATGCGTCGTGTAGGTCCACTGACCGCGACACATGGATAGCGGGTTGAGTCGCGAGGGCAAACAGGAAGTTGATTTTTGACTGGTAATAGTGGGGGGAAAACAATGCAGACACCTTCAAGTTAAAGGAATTTTGTATAACAATAGAACTTCGGTGTGGAATAGTGCCACCAGCAGGTGTAGCATTGTTCCCGCATATTGCCAGGTCGCAGAAAGCAAACTTCGTGTTGTTTACTCGGCACCATTCATGTGCGCAGCCCGACTCCAGTGTAGAGGGCCGTGCCGGGGTAGGTCATGGTATAGGTTTATACGGAGAGGAGAAAACATTTTCTTTCTCTTGGATTGCAGGGGTCATTGTCACGCGGTTGAATTTGTTTTGAATATTTGGAGACGGCATCGGGACGAGTGTTTTTTACTTTCTATTATACTTGCGTGTAAA
Source organism: Ophioderma brevispina (assembly GCA_023653785.1). Lineage (NCBI taxonomy): Eukaryota > Metazoa > Echinodermata > Ophiuroidea > Amphilepidida > Ophiodermatidae > Ophioderma > Ophioderma brevispina. The sequence goes on along the minus strand of JAMKCH010058248.1, from coordinate 44,280 downwards.
AGCGTTCAAAATACCTTTTTATTGGCTATAGTGCAAGAACAAAGTCGGCGACTCCCTTTTTTATTTCAGATTCTTGTCAGCACCGTTAAAAAAATTCAATATTTTGAAAATCTTTTCCACGCTGACCTTCCAACGGTGAATATTGCTGGGAGTGGACATCGCCATCTATCTGATCCTCTGAAGAACTTCGAGCTTGGGGTAATTGTTGCTATGGTTTGACAAGTATCCCAGGATTGCTAATATTATAAGTCGGTCCAGCAAACACGTTTGAGCTGTTGGAGGGCTCCGAAAGTTTTTAAACCCACACCAAAAATTAGTGGTGCACCATGGTTCATACAGGTCTTTACTACTGCACCATGGTACTAGTCAGTGACGTACTCTCACCCCTCCCCGCCGCACACCTCCCATGCTCAGACCCATCCCCCGATCGAACCGCCCCTCCCCAGCCCACCCCCCCAACAACTGGCCGTTTACAGTGTCAACAGAAGAACACAAATTGGCCCCGTAAGAACAAGGTCTCGGCACCCCATTAGCAACTCCTCCCGATTTGCAAAAGGCCTGGTCGGGTGAGCCCATGCAATAGTTTGCAGCGAGTAGCAACAAACGCTAAAAGATTCCAATGTACAGCGTCTGATTGAAACCAGGAAAAGAACGCTTCTGTTATGGGAGAGAAAGAGGAAATGGACACATGCTTATCCAACAGATCGGACTTTCGTTCCAACTTGCCATCACTGTACAGGCAAGGACCGCCTCACTCCTCAAACTCCAGTCTTGTTGTCCACGAACTCATGCATTTATTTTCTGACCGTATCTTATGCTTATGCAACCACGTAATTTGAGGAATCGAAACGGCGCCCATCTTTAAAAGACTGTTGAAATTATCTTTTTCATCATGCTGTTGGGACATATGGTTTCTTATTGTTATTTTTGCCAGAGCTACTTAGTAAAGTTGGGTTTGAGCTTGAGTGAAAACGTTGTTGGCTAAGGTATCAAGCTAGTACAACTTCACAATTTTAGCTCCTGAGTCTCGGGTAGTAACAGTTATAAGCGCTGTTGTTAGGCGATAGCCCTTGTCCTTATAAATAAAAAAAATCGACCCAAACATTAAGCAAATGAGGGTTGTAATTTTTGCACAGTAGCAAACATTAGCACAATTCTAAAGGATATGCATGTTTTCATTGAAAATTTGCCCCGTAGGTATGTTCTCTGATGAAAAAAGGTCTCTTAGGGTAACTTTTTAGACCCAGGAATCGTCCTAGCAAAACCCTGCTACGAGAGAGAGAGAATACTTAAGCATTTATTGAAGAAATATAATATAGTTAAGTATTATTTCAATTGATTTTTTTTGGGTTGTGCTATTTTGAGCTCGTTAACTATGGACATGTCGGAGGTAAGTACAACGAGAGTGCTAATGTGAAAAAACGTGGCGAATGAAAGAGCAAGAAAAATGAACATGCATGATAAGATAAACATCTTAAAAGAAATCAGTTGCAGACCCATGTGTATTGTCAGAATCGCCAGAAACATAAGCCATGACACGATAATGCATAGGGATTTAGGGTGGGGGGGGCGAAACCGGCGCCCTGCCCCCCCTATTTGTGCCAAACCAAAGGGGGCCGGGAGCTTGTATGATGTACAATAGGCCTTTTGCCCGCAAGGGCGCCGGGGCCATGGTGTATATCTAGGAAAATGGACGTTGGGGGCGTGGGCCGATCAAATGTAACTTTTTTCAGGCTCGCTGCGCTTGCCGGGAGACAATTTTTCATATGTTTGAAATCTAAAGAGCAGGTGGGGGTACTGTCTTTGTTGTGTTGTGTTATTTGGGATTGGTGCTTGAAAAAAAACTATTAAAGTATAGGCGTTGGGACCGTACACACCCCCCACCCCCCCCCCCCCCCCACCCCCCCCGCCGGCTTTTAGATTTTAGAACCGAGTGGAAAAACAAATGGGGTTACCCGGCGAGCGAAGCGAAGCCGGAAAATTTTAAAGGAGAACGAATAGTGAGGGGCCCCTATTGAGAAGTCTGGGTCCGCCCTGTAATGCAGTCTTGTAGCTTATGGTATTAACAAGGACCTGATAATTAGGCTAAGCGGTAAATCGGGCCGATTTTACAAATGGTCTGATATTGAATATCGGTGTACCACACAAAAGGACTGCAGGAAATATCTGTGAAACAGAGTAAAGTCATGGGCCGACCACAGCGCGGTGAACACGCGTAAACAGAGGAAGTACATGTGACGGTATTATTACTATGTAGTCTGATGCTAGTGTCAATTGCAATTTGGAATGGCTGTTAGGCACTGTATTTCATAGTTGTATGGACAAGGGCTCTGTTGAAGAACATGCAAAAAAGATGGCGCCCGAATATAATTGCAAGGACCGGCGAAGGCAAGCACTACTTACTCAACTGAATGGCGGGCTTTGGTTAAGTGGGCACCAAGTAACGTTTTTTACTCATCGATTTTATATTGTTATCGTGCCAAACGAAAGCAGAGACGCCAATTGTTTCACTTCTTCGGGTTCTTACCATTCTGCAATGATGCACAAATTCGGGAGAATGTATGGAGGCAATGAACGAGCCGAATTCAGGGTAAATTTATCAACGTACGTCTTGGGGGGGGGGGGTTTCGTTTTGTTTGTGCCAAATGTTGATTTACATCATGGCATATGCGATTGCGATATAAAAGTGCACGACTCTTAAAGGAGTAGAATATGCCGGATTGTGACTTGATTTGGCAGTGATGACTTGTCAGTGTCCATTATCAATTCGCTCAGTACCTAGACAGGGACATTTGTGTACCTGGGCGCTAACTCCAGTTGTTCCAGGGCCCCTTTGCCTTCCAGTTACGGTCTCCGTGGTAAACCGTCGTATAGCAGGAGAGATGACGGTTTTTTTGATCTAAAATGCCATTTTGAACAGATTAAAGAACACATTGTAGTACTGCATGGGTTATGGGGTAAATTATTTTATCTTGGCACCCTATGAAAAACTAAACAAGGAACAATTATCGGACCGGCCGATCAATCGATGTTTGAGGGCTATCGCCAACGCTGAGGTGTGGGTTTTCCACACGGACATTTGCTGAGATTTTCCTCGGCCATTGATGCCATGCATTCCTGTCGGAGGTTACCGCCTAAACCGGTTCAAAAATCACGAATGGACCCCGCTAAGTACAAATCGGAGACGTCAAAGTAATATAAAATATGACACCTTTGGCAACATGAAATGAACACTGTTGTTGTAACCTGTAAAAATACACGGATAGATCAATGGCTCTGATTGACGTAAAAGTATGAAGTAACCTAAATACAGTTGTTTGTCCCGTGGTTCAATCACTTGTTTCACCGCCTTAATACCACGAAGGGGCTGGTAACCGAGACAACATTTGCAGTTTGTCAATTGCAGAGGAACAAAACAGGGTAGGTTAGTGTGCTAATTATTTTGTTTTATGGTTTTAATGACAGAGCCGTTGAGGAGTCATAAAAAAATATTTTTGGATTCGTTTGTACGCGATAGCAGGGGGGAGTCTAGGTGTTATATGAGATAGCAGGTAATATCTCATTTTTACCTCGCCGTAAGAGTGGTATCTCGTTTGTAAGCGATATACAAAACAAATCTTTAACGCTGTTTAATAAGCTGTTCAACAAAATACACAAGTCCAAATGATGAACGATTATGAATTTAGAGCATTAAAACAGATAAATACCCTCCCATTCGCAAATCGCAAGCGTAATTTTATGCAAGACGCCTTGAAACAAACAAAACATAAAATGCAAAATGGAAGTTAACATAGGTAACTGATGTTGCACAACAAATGAGGAAAAAAGAGAGACCGAAATATCGTTAAAGAATCGAAGGGAAGCACAATACTGATCCCAAATAATTTATTATGTTCAATTGACTTTTTGTTAGCATTTTGGGACACACTGCAAAAATTAAAATACAGGGGCGGGGGTACTGCAGAATAGAATTTATGAAGATCTTGAAAAACCCACTCCATCATAATCTCTTTATATGGAGCTTGTAATAGATGAAGAACTGGTGAAGTACAAAACGTTTGATTGCCATCAACACTCCGTCTGACATGTGAAGCACTGTATTTTGTTATACTTTTTGGCTTTAATTGACTGGAAAAAAAAAAACATTGATTGTGACAAGAACAGGACGAATCGCAAACAATAATAGCATGTTGTGGGAATGGTTATTTCTGCCCATGTTATTATAGATATATAGAATATATATCTTATAGATATATCGACTTATATATATATCTATAGAGATAGATCGATAAACCAAACCAATTACCCGTAACTTTGGATAGTTATTTTGTAAAACATCTGAAATTCATGACTATCATACGAGAAATGCTCAAATTATAACATGTCAAAAGCAAAAAAAATCCTGTTCTCAAAAGTCAATTAGAAATTCTGGTCCAGCCTTATGGAATTCGCTACAAACCCATGTCTGAAAACAATCGAAATCTGTAAAAATTTTCGGAAACCAATTAAGAAAACCTTATTTACAAATATAATTAATAATTTTGGAGCATGTCTCTTGTGGTGTCCTGTTTCGTTTCTTGTCTTTGGAATAGATGTCCTGTGTTTCTTGTGTGTTCTGTTATAAGGGGTTGAGTGCCTTCGGGCCTAGTTGGCCTTTACTCGCCTCCCCATATCATGTTTTGTTTTTGTATGTTGTTAGAATGGAAATTAAAGTTTGAGTGATTGATTATGAAATTCTCCACATACCTGACGCGGGCCGCTTTTGAATTTAAATACACTACAGCGAGCGAACCGCCGCCGCACCAACCCACCTCATTTTGTCTTAATTGACGATGGAGCCGATTGATAAATCTATATTTATAAACAAAATATGGATATTAAGACATTATGGAGTTCTATGGAAAATAATTGGTCCTCACCTGTTTTAATTAATTCATAAAATGGATAATTACAACCAAAAAAACACAAAAAAAACCCCCCGCGCGAAAAAATATCGTATCCACGAGTGCTCAGGCCGATGCACCAAAGTGCGAACCCTTAAAAAATGACCTTTCAACGGGCGTCGGTGGCGTTCCTCCGGTAGCTTCCTTTATTTATTGGTGTTCAACAAACCAAAGCGTTGTTAAAGTATTGTGGTTCTAATTGGTTGTAAACATACCTAATTTGTCACACAGGATCTAGAACACTTTATGAAGAGCTCTGGTGAACACGGGGTCATCTTGTTTTCCATGGGAACCTACGTGATGTCCATGGAAGAGGAAATAGCTAATATGTTTGCCAATGCTTTTGCTGAATTACCTCAAAAAGTGATATGGAATTAGGTGGAACTCGCCCTTCTTACCTTAATGAAAATGTGAAAATGATGAAGTGGATTCCGCAGAACGACATTTTGGGTAAGAAAAATAAATGAGATAAAGTTACAGCGAAGTTTTTATAATAATGATAACAATAAATTAATAGTAATAATAACAACAATCTTGATATTCGCTCGCTCTTATGCACGGTTTCGCCATTTGCCATTCTCAATATTAATGAGAGCACTTACGCAATAGTTCGATCAGGTTCGATTCTGTCTAAACAAAATCAATGGCCTTGCAAGAGGAGAATGCATTGTTGTGGGTTCGTTTCGTTTCGAAATACAATCTAAAATTCAATCCAATGTCCCTTGTGACAGACTCCTGAATATTATATTATTTTTCTGTATTGCATTAATTCAATCATGTAAAATTAAATCATAATAAATTATGAGTGAGGAGAACTGGAAAATATTAATATGAAACTTGTGTTGTGCAATAAGCATGACTTATCCGAGTGACCTAGTTCTAAGGAGGGCACATGGAGGGCACATGTGGTGCAGTGGATCAGCGCTCGCCCCATAAGCATAAGGTTGTGGGTTCGAGCCCCGCTGTCGCCAATGTGTTGTGCACTTGGGCAAGGCAATTCTACATCGCTTGCCTCTCTCCACCCAGGAGTATAAATGGGTACCGGCATATGCTGGGAATGCAAAACAGACTCGCTGTGCGGGAGGAGTGGCGAACCCCCCACAGCAACATTATATGAGGGAGTCTGGCCCAAACGCCAATGACAGAGAGATGGGCACTCCGCCTGCGGGCGCACCATTTGCATTTTAGTTCTAAGTGGACTAGATGTGAAGACTTCCTGAGTAAGAACACGTTCGCAGTCAGAGGACAATAGGAGCACAGTGTCTTATCTTCTCCATTCTAAGAACTGTACAGAGGTTCTTTGTTTACCTAGAGGAAGCAAGATTTCACACCTCTTGATGAACAATAGGACTGTGTAATTGCTATGTCACAAACACCTCAGGAGACAGGATGTGAAGCGTGTTCCAGCGAACGAAAAGGATTGTGAAATTTCGACTTGTCTTCGCATGTTTTGTTGTATCATGGGAAATTTGCTAAGGACAAATTCTGTTGCAAGTCATTTTTCTTTGCCAGTTGACAAGATATTTCAGCGAGTGTAGACCTCTCAAACAGAAGGTGGAGAACTTGCATAACTTTTGATTTATAAAAATCTTACTTATGTGCTTTTTATTATAATTCTGCAAAGTCGCTAGAGTCGTCAGAGCTGCACAAAATTTGGTGCCTTTGGAAAAACAAAGGTTAACATTAGAATACCAGCAGGATCTTGTTATTTGCCAATGCTGCCTCTACCTTTAACGCACTGAGTACCTGTATGAACTATTAAGCTGCAGTAATTATTCTTCAGAATTTCTCCATGTCTACAATTTAATCGGCCGGTTTAAAGCAAATGGACTTTTGCGATAACGCTAAACTATTAGCTGAACTGTACTAGCAAGAATTGTGTCGCCAAAATTTATGCGGACCTGATTCTACAGAGACTGGTGCACAACAAACAAGAACTTTGAACTTTAGTAATTGAATGATTATGTGCATGGTGTGTTTGTAAATAGGTAAGAAATATAATAATTTTGTGCATTGCTAATATTGTATTTTGTGTTTTGATTCAGATCACATTTAATTTATGTATTTAAATCATTATTTTGAATTTACATCTTGGTCAAGTCAAGTCTTCTTACAAATAATCATTGTGAATTTTGTTTTATGAACCACGGGAAGTTGCTTTTCTGACCTTGGGTATACATCCCGTAACACCTTAAATAAGTAAAACATTATGCATGTTTTTAAATTTAACTTTTTACTCTAATTTCAACAGGTCATCCGAAAATAAGAGCATTTGTCACGCATTGTGGTATTAATGGCGTGTATGAGGCCTTGTATCATGGCGTCCCATTAGTCTGTTTGCCATTGTTTGGCGACCAATTTGACATAGCAGCACGAGTTTCCGGCAGGGAAATTGGAGTACAACTCGATGTGGCAACATTAGAGAGTTCAGTTCTTGCAGCTAATATACGAATGGTTATGGAAGATCAACGGTAAGTTTTTTATTAAAAACCCCTGATATGCAATTTTGGATTCATTTGCAAATGCACCCAAAATTGTTCGTTACTCTGTTATCGAAGATAGGAATGGATGTATTTCTGGATGATAATGGACACACTAAGCAAAATTTTGCTATTTTATTAAGTACAACTCAACGTAACGGCTTATTGCAATATGCGAAACGAAACGAAAAACCGGCTTCGCACCCATTGGTTTAAGTACGCGTTATTGTTACGTCATCACGAGGACGACAAGGCCACTTTGGTATATGTTTCATATAGAAGTCCCATGGATGCAAATGAGGTATTGCCATTCATTCCGTCAAGTGCTACTGCTGCACAACGTCATACAGCGCATGACGGAATCAATTGTAATACCTCATTTGCATCCATGGGACTTCTATATTAAACGTCTACCTAGAATGTCCAAAACACAATAATTACAATGAGGATCACAATCAATGCACAGAAATGTTCTTAAGATTTTACTGTCTGTCTTAAATTTCCACTTTGATTTGATGTTCCAGATAAAAGAAGCGTATTAGTTCAACGAGATATGTCCTCACATGGAGTCTTGAACAGTATCATATTCCAGTATAAAAGAACCCAAGGGAACTTCTTCAGTAAATAAGATTTCCTTTTTAGGAGCAAGTCTGACGCTGGACGGTAACGGTGTCCAGCAGTTCAAGACAAAAGTAAGTAGGTTTTCATTGGCGAGACAAATATATGCAGTATATCATTCGTGCGGGGTAAGTGTAAAAAGTATCACCGCGAATTCGGTCTGTTCAAATGTCCACTTTTAGGCCACAATCTGGAATCCCATTTGATTCAAGTGAGTACTTTTGGCTTCAGTAACACGAAAGCAGATATATGCCTCATGGTACCTACAATGTTAATCCTAGTATGCACAGATCTACCAATTACGTTGCAGATCAATATTTAACTCGGGCCAAGAGTCTCAACAGCATAATTTTAATATTTCACAAGATAGATTGTAACATTATCTAAAAATAGGCTCTTAGCATTCATGCATAAACATAGCCCCTAACATGGTTCAATTGAAACAATCCTGAAACATCTCATGTGCAATCTTTAACTTGCACCATAGTGGAAAACCAAACCTATGACCCACTTTTTACATTCGATTTTAAGTAAAGTCACCGAGATAGTAAGAACGCATAATTATGTTAAAACTTTTTGTCTGGAACAATTTTCTATTCGCAGCTTCCATTCTAACATGACGAAAGTTTCTAGTATATTTCGTGACGTTCCACGTCAATCCAGCCGAAATAGGCGCTGATTGGATGAATATGTTTCCACGTCAAGGCGGGGACGCCAACATCTCGTTCTGATGGCACTCGATTCTTTATGCTTTCAATATCTCTGTTTGAGTAATATTGACTTTCCTGTTATTTGTTAGTGTTGTGACATTACGACGTTGCGTTTGTACATGTTTATGAGGACCCCCCCCCCACCAAATCCTCCTCATGTTTTCAGATGTTTAAAACGTAAACCAAAAGAAGACTGACTAAACATGTAAAAAGTCCACGATATGAATATTTATATCATCCTTGGGTGGTTGTGAATAAATCTATTGCCGCGAATGCCGAAATTGAACGAAAACTATTGTGATATAGTTACGATCGTTGCATGCGCACTAAATGCCATGAGAAAGTGTATATATTGTTAAAATTTCCAAAATAAACTATTTGAAACCTAATGGTCGGCGTTCAAAAACAAGTTAATCCTTGTTTTTAAGCCATCTTGTATATATCATACTCAAAAATGCGTTAATCAAGAGCAAAATTTCAAATATCTCTAATTTGAATCTCACGCGCCTCCAGAAACGGTTTCCGCGTGAAAGACTTCTCTTAAAGAAACAATTATTGCCCCTGTTTTACAGTGGTGAAAAAAACAGAATTGCAGAAAGAGTTTGCGATGAAAAATATAGTTAGAATATGCATTGCTGATGAATAAAGATGAACTTAATTATAGTTGATTAAGAAAGAATGACTGAATGTAGTAGCTGAAACTTTCAATTTACAAGAAAGTTGCAAACCAATGGATGTCTTGTTCACGATTTATCTGATTTGGTGTGAATAGAAAATTGTTACAATTAATTACCCAGAGTGTTAAAGTCAAGGAAATGGGTAATTTTATTCACAATTGAGTACAACTTGGGTTGGAAATGTGCAATTTTTATTTTTCAATTAGACCAATAGATGGCTCTATGCAATGATATAGTACTTTACAGAGAATTCCTTTTAGACTTTAATAAACCATGACAAAAATGAGTACACTTCTTTTTAATCAGCTTTAACTCAGTTATCGTTTGTTTCCGCACAGAATGCATGTTTTGCCGTCGTGAAATTTACCGAGTCGAACAAGGCCAGGCAAATAGTCTCCTACACACTTGTGCAGGTGACTATTCGCCTTCTTGAATTTCCTTGTTCCTGGCATATAACAGATGCATGTGTGCTGTTATTTTAAGAGTCACAAGAGTAATGCATGTGTCAGAGTTGGCTAAGTATTATAAAAAAAAAATTGGTGACTGATTTGAAGTCTACAGACAGCGATTGATCCCAAAAGTCGATCGATCACCCTCCTCAGTGTAAAAAAAAGAATTTATTTGATCACCTCAGTCCAACAATTTAGACTCTCATAACGTGTTTTGTCCTCCTTTCAGGAAAATGGAATCCCGTAGATATTGCCTAATGATTCCAAACTTGGTATAGCCCACTGATCTCTATACAATGGATTGGCTACACAACAGTAATTGTATATTAGATGAATGAAGCAACCGGCGGACATCTTGGTCTACCGAACACAATAGCATTCCAGAGACACCTGTTTAACAGAAGTTGTATCCCGGGTGCCCGTTTTAGAGACATGCCACCCCATACTCGCACAACTTCAAATACAATGAGCTCACTGAATTGGATTCATTCTGTAGTCTGTTATATCGCTTATCCACATTTCAATGGGAACACGTTTTGTGTAAATGACCGGTGTCATATAATACAGTGTCCGTGTGACTGAGTGTCCTACCACCCATCTGTCTATTGTGTTCTCCATTGAGTGCTGTATGCATCATTTGTTTCAGCACTGTACCCAAATGACCTCGTCTACAAGATCACGGTTTATTCCGTACATGTTGCTATGGTAGCTAGGACACTCTCATGGGGACACTCAGTTTCTTTACAGGGGCTCATAACTGCCTGCTTGGGCTCTTTTTGGATTACCAATATGGCCGTCAGTGCCTCAATTACGAAGCCCAGGTTTCCAATTCAATGTATAGAGGTCAGTGGTATAGCCTCATTATGGTCCAAAGTCATCCTGGGGTTAAATTTACCAGATGCTCAGATATTGCTGAAGTGGTGGCAAGTTGTTCGTATTGTCTCATAGGATCCACAAATGTACTATTTATGCAGCCTGCAGGGCCGTTTCTAGAGGTGTGGTTGTGTGACACCCCCATTAACAACATTCTGTCGTATTCTGTCGCAAATATGATAACTTGTTTGAAAAACGATGGAATAATTGAATGAAATAAATTTACTTTCTTACTGATATTGTTAAAAAAATGTGGTAATGGTAGCTTATTAGGAGAACCCCCTAAAAATGGGTATACCCCGCGATCGCAGTGAGCTGGAAAATTTTTAAAATTGTGTCGGCAAATGGGAACGTTAGTCTGCAACCTCCCTCCCCCCCCCCATTGGAAATGGTCTGGGGACGCCCATAATAAGATGGTTTACATGGTTTATGGGGTCACCAAGACTTGTCCTTGATGTTGCAAACGGTGCTATATCACAAAATCACTTAAAATGTATTTTCCGCTTCAGATGAGGAATCATTTGACTTCAATTCAACAAAATCCAGAATGACCTTGAACCGTTATAGCCCTATTATCTGCATAACTATCGGTCAGAAAACTATACCTTATTTTAAGGCCAATGAAAGTCAATGTTAAGTTTCCCGTAACATTTTTTTAAAAATCATAATGAGGCAACTATTTCATTTTTCATTATTGTTTGTAATTTTGCAGTTAAAGCCATTTCACCAACCTTTAGTGTACTCTAATATCCACAATATTGTGTCAAAACACGTAAACACCACCCTACATTTAGAAATGATTTTGCAACTGTTCTTTGGTTTAAAATCTACTACAATCACATTCACAAGATGTGATCACAAGAAAAACCTTGATATTTTCTTTAAAATCCAAAATAATGACCTTTGAGCAGGTTATCGATTTCGTTCGGCATCTCAAACGCGGGCAGAAAATCATAACGCGGGCGGGTTACGGGAAACATAACATCGACTTTCATACGCCTAATCCTCTCACCAGTTTAGCATACTTTAACTTGATTTTCAATTTACTCCTGTACTAAATGTTGTCCCTTGCGGAAGAGAAGCAACCGAGGCCCTATTGTAACCCAAAGAGCAACAAAATCAATTTTAGCATGAAAATCCTATAGAAGTACACAACATTTAGCGCTAAAATTACCAAGAGCGGTTTATTTAATTGATTTGAACCTACCAAATCTCAGCATTAAGTGGAGGACATGTATCATAGCAAATGTAATCTTATTGCTTTAATATTTTAATCAATGAACATTTTTCGTCACGAAATTTCAGTGAAAAATTACAAAAGCAACAACTACTCTGGTTCCGTTACGAGCACCAGGAAACCTCGTTTTCACACTTTAAATCGAGCCATTTCCCCAAGAGAACATCGCTCTTATCAGCAAAACGCTTCTTTTCATCCTCTTCAGGTTCACCAACTTTAAAGTGCGTCTGTAAGAATAACAAACAATAAAGGTTATCTATATTGAATTAACTCATATGCCCTTAAAAAACGGCGACATTTCGTCGTTTTTTGGTTTATTTTTTGGTTCGCATTTCTTCGGCTACATCAAACTAGTCTAGGATAACACATTCTTTCAATTTGCCGCGCCATTAAAGACGATCAGTGATTAAAACTATTTGAAATTTGCAGGTGTAGCTTAAAGTGAAGGATAAGGCTGTATAAGTTATTTTTTACTGACAATTTTACAGAAAGGGAAGAAAATAGCATTGTTCAAAGATAAGGATCTCCAATCAATTAATTGTTACACTTAGTGTCCATACAGACCATAATTATTGACTAAAATATCCGATACTCTCCTTATTTAGGTTGCTTTCAGTCGTAGGCTATGTTAGGATAGTTACAGACATGCAAAAATTCGATTTTTTATGATTTTTTTTTTTCGATTTTCTGATTTTGCAAATCACTGATAGTGCTTTTAACATGGAAAATATTTACAATTTTAGATATATTATTATCGTCAGATTTCTCCACGATCGTTCACATCAATTCCAACTTTACTGTTTTTTTGTTTTGTTTTTTGTTTTGTTTTTTGTTTGTGGTTGTTTTTTTGATTCGCCGGATACTCACCCGCGTTGAGGGCATGATCCTTCTTTGTTGTGCTTTGTGCAATTGTTCACGCTGGGTTGACTTCAATATAAAATGTATTTTCCGGTGAAAGACAATGGCTGCACAACTCGCATCCCTGTTCAGAAATGCAAGGAGCCATCGATCACATTTATTACTTAACACAAGATACAGACATTTTAACTAGAATTTCGCGGTTTTCGGCTTTCGTGCTCGCTATGTTCAAAGAATATAAGCTGTGGGCCGCCCAGGCTATCTTTTAGCTTGACCTCGCATGACCTTTGACCTTGGCACGTGACCTTTGACCTCATCAACATATGAGGGATCCCATGTTACACCTATGACACAAGTTTGGATCCAATTGGACAACTTTTCAATTGAGGTCAATTTTAAAAAAATAATCGTGACACACACACACACACCACACACACACACACAACACACACACACACACACACATACATACATACATACATACACACGCACAACGGAATGCTAAGTGGTGCTGCCAGCTATCAAAAATCGATTATGATATAGTGCAGTTTTAGCCTGTTGATTATAACAATGAAAAGATATGACAAAAATCTTTTACAGTATCAGCTATGACCTATATCCTGATATCCAAGAGTTGAACTGATATAAAATTCAGTATATTGGCGTATACGCTAAATTGCTAATAGCAAAAGTTTATTCGAAAGTATAAGCAGAACTGACAATTGCACGGTGCTTATTGCGTAATTAAGTCTACGAAGACCCTACGTGATACCTTTGACCCCAAATGTGTTGAGATAGATCCAAAGAGCTCCAAAGCTCTACTCCTAATTCATCACTATATACACCTACGACAGAAAACATTAGGGTTAATATTTTTGCACATACAGAAATACCATCCGCATATCCATTCCCAAATTAATCCATCCGGACATTTATCCATACACGATGGTCATTTTATAGACCCTTCCGAAAACTTTCGGGAGGGCCAATAAACTTTATTTTGATTATACTCAGTATATATTACTAAGTAGAATTCAAGTATAAAAAACATATTTTTACTGTAAGAATATTACACTATTTCAAGTTCGAAATTATAAACTTAATCTTTTGACATAAACATGTACAGTATAAAATGAATTAACTTACAAGGTTACATGAGCTACAAGGTTCTGTATAGCACAAATCTTGATACACAAATACGTCACTATCTCGTACTCTCGCTAGTTCCTCACTGGAACTAAAAATAAATAATTATGGTTAATTATTAGGGACTATATTCTATGGAATTGTCCAACTGGCGAGTTGTGTAAAGAGCGAGTTGTGTAAAGGGCGAGTTGTGCATTGGGGAATTGTGGAGGGAGTTACGGAGCGCCAGTTATGGGTCGAGTTACCAGGCAAATTAGGAAGCTGTGGTGGTTGCAGCTACTAAAACAACAATTGTTGTTCTAAATTGCTCCCTAAGCATCCACTGCAACTACAACAGTCACAACTCACTCCAAAAACTCACTTCCCCACTCAATCCACAACTCTCCGGACCACAACTCGCCACACACAATGATTCACGGCTGTTTGTCCCCATGCAAATTGTCTCTCATTTTTTACTACAATTTTAAGCAATGGCGACACAATTCTGACGACTAATATAAGTAAGGACATGCAAGAGCTATTACCTCCGTAAAATAACATAAAATCAATTGCGGAAATCTTGCCATGTGGGCCTACAAAGGTCATGATTTGTGTTATAACACCCTCTATATACCCATTTCCATAGAAAGACGAGACACACGGTTCTCGATGCCTAAGAGAATAATCTACGCTGTACAAATGAGGATTTTAAATGGAAAAAAAATATACCTGTCTTCGTACAGGTAGTTGTTCGGTACGCCGACAGTGGAGACCATGCTATAGTAAATCTGCCGCATGAGTTCGGTCTCGTCATCCTGTCTTCCTGTGCCTTTCTTGCTCAACTGGCCCTGTAGGCGTTGTATTTCAACCTGACGCTAAAACATGTTATAAAATGGAAAAAAAATTTTAAAAAATCAAAATCTTAAAATCATGAACTGTTATCAATGGACACGTTTATGAACGCAATATCATCCAAATTTAATCAAACTTCCAGCGATTTTCGTTCAACTGGGTTGCAACTTGGTAGATGAGCGGCAGAATCAGAACTTAGAACTAATTTCGAGGCGTTTAAAGGCGACATCAGATCTCCGGCTCCCGAGGAATGGCGCTCTCATGTTCTACAAATCGTGTTTTTTTGTAATTGCTTGTCCAAATGCTAACCACTGTGTCAAATAAGCTCAAATGAATGTCCTTCATATAGAAAATCACAAGTTTGTAATAAAATTCCGAATCCGGTTATATTTTGTTGAACACGTTATCCCGTGGTACTGTTAGGCCTATACTACACATAAATGTACTACTTACACAAGGAAATTATATTTCGAAATCACTGAGTCAGCCTTTAAAGGCGCCCCACCCGATCATGTTTTTCTCTTCTTCGTAGGAAGGGCCATCACCAGAGAGTGTTTTGAATCAATCCCATGATGCATAGCAATGTGCCTATACCGTGCTGTACTAAACCCATGTCAGTACTTAGGGATAAAAAGTGTTCCAAAAGTTTAAGAACCACAAGACATTTCATAATCATGCAAAAAATTCCCTAAGTACTAACGCTTGTGGGCTAAAATGAGCGTAAAGTCAGGGTTTTTATGTGTTAAGAATAGGATTTTTATGTGATCACATGACCCTATTGAGGTGAAATTTCCCAAAACTGGTGCATTGTGGGATTGACTCAAAACACCCTCTGGGCCATCACCAACATACTCTTCATTTGAATCCGACATATCATTTTAAAGGGGCATTTCGTGATCCACGGTCTCGTCCCCCCGACTTACCTAAAAAAAGTTGAGATTTTCATATCATCTGAACCGTCAACATTAGTAATCCATGTGTGCCAAATCTTACTTGCAAATTTGGCCGTGTCTGTAAGTAATTCGCAATTTTGTATTTTCTGTTCGTAAACGGACAGAAATTATAGCACAGTGGCCTATGGGACCGTGGGAAACGAGCATTTGCTCATAACACCGCAAAGTCGGGATCAGCTTAAAAGTTGTGAATAAGCTTTTCTCAAGGATATCTAGTGAACAATGAATAAAACTGGAATCACGAAATGCACCTTTAATGTGAGCGGTATAAATTGTAGTCTGTGTTACAGCCCTTGTAACTGTATTACTCTATGGAAACAAACTACCGGGTACTATATCAGCTAAAGGGACCAACCAAATTCGAACCTCTCTGAGTTCACCCCCCCCCCCCCCCCCCTTCCCACGAATTCTTTAAAACCGAGTCTTTGACAAAGACCATATAAATTGTGAATACTGTACACACCTTTTCCAGGTTACCGTAAACAAACCATACTTTAGGCTCTAGCATCATAATGGTTAAGAAGTCAGTTGAGATGAGAAAAATACAAGGATTCTAAACTCAGGTTAGATGGTGTGAAAGGTAGGTTCGATGCTCCTTTAATATATCCACCCTACACACAGTCACATGATGTATCACTAAAAATGCTATAAGGCATGGTGTGGAATGGCCAAGGTGGGAGAAAGATACAGTTATTCTTGTAAAAAAGTCATTTTTGGTCAAAAATATTTGTTTTTTTTATTTTTTGGTATATATGATGTAAGAAAATTTATCCACGGATGTAGATTTTACACCTGTATATTGCCCTATAAATCAAGTAAATTGAAGATAGGGAAATGTACAGTAAATGTCGGAAGTATTGGATAAAAAAGTGTTTTTCTTAAAATGTGATTTCTGAAATATTTTCCTTGAAACTTCTATTACCAAAAAAAATCGCCCTAAACAAAAAACAAATATCCTAAGTAACAACTTATAATTGCTCATATAGGCCTACACTTACACTCACTCACCCACGCACCACACAAGACAGGCAACTAAGTTAGAATACACATGAAAACACCAAACATAATGCAATAATTAGTTTTAAACACATACAGTATACAGTCTATGACACAATTAGCAAAACGTGTACAATATAGGTGACCCAAAAAAAATATAAATTTACCTTAATATTTAAGATTTACCGGCTGTCTGAAATTGGCCTTGGGATTCGCAATAATTGCTATGTGCAAATCCCTATTCAAGACTGTGCTAATATTGATGGTTAACCTTAAACCGCCGGTTTTTGTTTATATCTTGGGAATGAAATGGATGTGAGGGCTCAAATTTCAGAACGACATTGAGAAACACTACAGCCTCTTATCTGATATCAAAATTGATACTACTTCCGGATCAATCGATGGGGGTCCCACAGACGATCGCAACTTTAAAATCTTTAATATATTTTTTTATTACTCACACCCAGTAGAAAGAGTTGTTTGCCTTGGTCAGCCATCTGAACCTCCATTTCCATCAACTCAAACACATTCCTGAAAAACAAACATGCAATGTTGGTTGTTCAGTCAAATAACTGCTCGTATAATCAAACTAGAGTATCAATGAAACAGTGCTGGAACTCAAATGCGCCAGTGAAATTTAAAAAAATCCCTTCCTAAACATCTTATGACCCATCCCTATATATACACACACCAAAGTATGCCATCTGTATTTCCAAGTACATCAAAGGAGCCTCGGCCGTAAAATGTAAACACGGAATAAAGTCCCTAGGACAAAAGAAAACTTCCAAGGACTATTGTTTGAACAATTTCTTTGTGGTTTTGTAACTAGGAAGTATATTGTATACACGGTCGGTCGGTCAGTTTGGTCGGTCGGTCGGCGGCGCTCGTCTCGCTCGCTAGCCTCACTCATCAATCACTCAGGTTTTATTTTACAGTGAGATCCCTTACCGGCTTTCGGGATATTTCATCTGTTCCATTCTAGTTTAACAGCTTCCCATCTTGAAGAAAACAATTGTTCCACAGCATTAGGTATTTTCTCCATGAGGTTGGTTGTTGGTTTCCCTGATATAAAAATACAATGCAAGACACATTCAACTGAAGCAATGTCCCCCGGATTAAAAATGTTAGAAATATGTTGGACAAACGAACAATTTAGCAACGCAATAACACCGTGAAGAGTTGTGATTCGAGTTACAATGTCATTTTTATTGAATCCTGGGTTTCCATCGCCCATGAATTGAGCGAATGAATTTCGGTAGATGGTCAATTCCTACAGTATTGTTAGGTTCTCTTCTTTGAAAATTTCGATCTTCCACACAGGCGTCATTAGCCCTAGTCCACATGGCAGAGTACCATCAGCTAGGTGGGTAATTAACAAATGATCAAATAGTAAATTAATCTAAATGCCACAGCGAAATGTTAAATATATTAGGTAGGAGATACGCCATTATACGTGCATGTATTCAAGAATGAATTGTATTTTACAATTTTGTTAATTGAAATGATCCAGCATTTTCTAAATCTGGAGAACGGAAGTTCAGTGTACCGAAAAAACAGGGACCATGCAAATTACCGTTTATCAAACGTTTTCCTCAAATCTGTCAAGGGTTATTTAATTATGTGACCAATGCCCGTGGTTAATGATCCTTAGTTGTAAAATGTGTACATTACAAATGTAAAAAAAACAAAAACTTGAACAGGCTAAATTCCAGCACGGAGTTAGAACGCTAGGAACCCGGAAGGGAGGACAACTTGTATTCTGATAAGGTAACCGCCCGATTTACAAAAAATACGCGCGTGCACACACACACACCACACACACAAACACAAACAAACACGATAATACACCGACACACAGTTCTCTAGACTTTTCTTTGTGCTAAATCTAAACCAGCTTAGGTTCACATTGCTCTTATTCAATACTAGCTGAGGTATGGGAATAAAATAAAAGTACAATTTTTAGACGTGCAGTTTTCCAGCCATTTTGTTTACATTGCTTTATTATTACTATTATTATTACAGGCATTTATCTTGCGCCTCTCCCGAGGATCGAAGCGCTTCACAAAAGAATAGCTAAAAACAAATATAATAAAAAAATACAGTATCAGATAAGCTTAAAATACAAATAAATATCTATTATGATAAAATAGTATCCCGATTTTGAGATGAATATTTTATTTCTTTTTATATAATTTTTGAGGAGATCTAACAGGGAAAATACCTATCATGTTTACAAATTTTGCAAAAGGAAAATGGAATTCCCCAATTGCTAAATGTTGCAAGCAAGATTGACAAATATGTGGTTTTCCGTTACGATGTCATGAAACTTTTTTATTGGATAATGTCAGGGGATGGTAAGCTTATTTTTAGATATGGGTTAAACTAGCTGTGAAATATAAGAGAAGTTCGTCAGTAGTTTCATCTGCAGAGCTGTTAGATCTGAGCAGTATTAATGCAACTTGTAACCTTACTTGCAATCGCGCGTGCGTACCCTAAAACACTTGCGAACGCGAGTGCGTACGCCGAAGTTGTCTAGTGATGGGATTTGCTTCGCTCTTCAAATTTCTCCGGTGGAATTTGTTATTGGTCGAGTTGGCCAACATTACAAACTGAGCTAAATTGCAGCATGGGGTTTACAACATATCATGATTTCTATCTAGCATTGTAATTAAATTATTTGACACATGCAGGCAACTGGCCAAATCGACAGAATTTTCAAAACAATCGCTGTAATTGGTAGTACTTCAATTTAAAAAAATCCAAAAATGTTACATGCAGCTTTAGAAGTTTCCCGTTCGATTTAAGCATACGCTTGTAAGAATTGATGGTTTTCGGATCCTTTGGGATGGGATTGATTAAGTGACTATTTAAAATATTTAGAATATTTAAAAAATCTAATTCTTTATTTGCGGTTTTATAATACCCACTTACTTGTTATCATAGTTTGTTTATAATAAATGTAAAATGCAGAATCAGTTTTTGTCCAATGATGTTTCTTGTAACACACTGCACCTAAAACTTCACTTAATCCCATCTCAAAGGTTCGGCTCAAGCCGAACCCAAAACAAAACAAAAGCATAAAACAAAAGGAAAAGGGGATTCGTTTAAACTTACCCGTGGTTT
This sequence comes from Ophioderma brevispina, assembly GCA_023653785.1. NCBI lineage: Eukaryota > Metazoa > Echinodermata > Ophiuroidea > Amphilepidida > Ophiodermatidae > Ophioderma > Ophioderma brevispina. The sequence continues at coordinate 24,386 of JAMKCH010058248.1, read as the reverse complement.
CTTGAAAGTGTTCTTCTAACATTCTTCGTTGAGGATAAATACTGATTTCCTCATCGCCAAATTTCTTCATGGACTCCAGCTTTCAGAGAAACGGAATATCGTTAATTCTGGTTACGGTTTTACAAAGACCATCAATTAGAGCCCACCCATCATTGAGAATAGTGTCAATTACAAATATTCTACACGTAGTTTATTTCCGAATTCTGTTTGCGTTCAAATTCCCTTGCTTAAATTAACGGATAACACTTTAAAACGCGCAATTAACATGTTATTATAAATATATATTATATATATTAATTAGAAAGCACCAAAATATAAAGTTAGGTGGGGTGTCGTACAACTGGCCATCTGCCGAGTTAAAGTTCTCTGTCGGACAATAATCCTTGTAAACACAGTAGAACTAGTAAAAGTTAATATATCAGAAAAAAACACCCGAGGAATGGAAGATCAGTGCTCGAGGCCCATCTAACAAATTGGTGGCCGATGGCCAGTTCTGCGACACCCACCCAACTTTATATTTTGGTGCTTTCTACTTTTTTAACCTGGTGTCAAACGCAGCCACTTCTGAAAACATACATATTATATACATAGTGAATAAAAAAAATTGTGCATGAAAAAACACCGACAAAATTTAACCCTGACCTGGTTACTTAACTGTGACACAGTTGATGTTTTCATGATCTTTCTATGCTGAAAAAACGAAGGAATTTGGTGAAGAAATGAGGTAGATATGAACGATTTTCGCGGCTGATACATTTTTACCCCACAAGACAAATATACTGGCAAACAAACAGACAATAGGCATAAGCTTCATCAGTATCAAATAAAGTCATTTTTCTTTGCAAATTGCTCTTTTTATGAAAGAAAGAGGTAATGTTTGAAATGCCTGTTTCAAATCAAAATAAGCCTAATCGTTTTGTCATTCAGGGTGAGACTCAATATTCAATGTTTCCTCCAACTGCACTGATGACATCATTGCAGCGTTACCAGATTGCTGATGTTCTGTTGAGGAATGTGGTTCCATGCTCGCTGGATAATTCTACCACGTTGAGCCAGTGTAGCTTTCTCCTTTGTGTGTTGATCTAGCTGCTTTACATTTCACCTGGTGTTGCTTAGATCCATCTCATCTCATTGTTTTTCTGCATAAATTGTCTTGTTTATTTGTATGCCTGTGTGTTAATGTTTTACGCTTATTTATTTCAGACTGCAATGAATAAAATGAAAGAGATGAAATCGTCGATGTAAATTGACAACTGATTTAGACCTTTAAATACTGCAAAGTGCCACGTTTTCAGAAAACGTCATACCTAAAGTATCTTTTGAAAAGCAACATTTTTTTGTGGCAGAGCCAAATGTTTCCTCTCTTCGAACTTTTTTTCAAACTTTCTAAACATCCAGTTCTGAGTGAAGTTATGCAACGAAATCTCTAATTTATTTTTTGGGAATAATATATATAAGTTAGGCGAAACGCCTAACTTAGACATTAACGTGATTAATAATATAATGTACCTCCCAAAAGCGAACGGTGTTAAGATGTCCAGATAGGAACCATCGTTGATCGCTTAAATCGGTAGGATCATAATCCTTGCCAGAGTACTCGATCATGACGTCATCATAAATGTAGACTTTGAATGGGTCTACCGACGTCACGAGAACAAACACGCTGACTGTGAATTTTCGTTGGTCTATGAGGTAAGGATTGTCGACAAATTCCCGAAGCAGATATCGGAACTTCTCATCCTCAAAGTTGATGTCTGCATGTTAATATCAAGAGGAACAGAGATAAAGACAACCAGAGATGGCTATACATTGATAAACAAAATCAGGAAAAGAAACAGATAGAAATACAGCGAAAGACTGCTAAGAAAGATGGGAAAAAGATGGACGGGGGAGGTGGTGGTGAGGGGGAGGGGGAGGGGGAGTGAGAAAGCGAGAAGAAAGAGAGAAGGAAGAAAGAGACAGCACTATAAACATATTGTGAATTTTACAGGTTTAATCGGCAGCAATTCCGCCAACAAATCGCCGTAAAAATTGTATTACTGTAAACTAATTCCATCAAAACACTTAGATTGTGAATGTGTAGAAAATTATTATAACGCACTGGCGAACACCCTAACTTTTGTAGGCCTATGTGGGAGGGATTGAGGGAGGGAAAAGAGACTCCCTATAAACATATTCTGTCATTTTTACAGGTTTAATTGGCAGCAATTCAGCCATTGTATTACTGTAAATTAACATCTAATTCCATCAAAAACTTAGATTGTGAATGTTAAACATTCAATCTTACTGACAGACCACTAACTTTTGTAGGCCTTTCCCGCAAATGTCAATCACATTTTACCGCGCAATATTATAACATTAAAGTTTATTATAAAAAATAGTTAATCAAGTTGTAGATTTTGTTATAACAATATACAGTGAATATTAATTTGAATGGAAACCTGTAATCAGATTTTTACATGATTTGTTGGCAGAAAGCTGCCAGGATTTTTTCTCTGTAATTTTTTTCAGTTTTTTTGCCTGTAAATTTTTAGTACTTACTAATTGTTAAAACTCACAATAGTGTATTAATAATTTTTGATATTTTTTAAAATTAAAGAAGCCCCATTTTTAAACAGGAAATCAACATAAACAAGATAATTATATCCGTGCAAGCCCCATCTTTTCATCATCCGTTTTTAAAGTATTTTCCTGTAAACTATGCTATATTATTTTTTTACTGTGTAGGACGAATTTGGTTTAGGCCCATACTAAACTGCACAATAAAGTTTTCGCAAAGAAAAAAAGTGTTTTTAGTAGTAATGTTTCGTTATGTTCTTACGACATAAATTTGAACAACATTATCATATATGTGTAGTTTTATGTATAATCTACGTTTACATTTAAACAGACAAAAACCTACCTTTTCCCGCACGTACATTTGTTTGTCCCTCTTTTGACAGGCGAATCCTAATCAAAGTGTTTGTCCGGAATCGTACCCGACCTATCATGTTTCAAAGAGAAAATAATGAATGGCATTTTGTCATTATGAATGGTTTATCTTTCTCAAACATTTTATTGTAAGCTATTAACGAATCTGGTCATGACTTTTTTCGGAGATATTAACTATATGAAGTACGGGACATGGACATTTCTACAGACAGTTATTTGACAACTTACAATCGTTCCCCCGCAATTTCTTGTAATTTTCATTTTTAAAGAGATCACATTGTTACTCCGTATCTCAACGTCAGAGTTCAATGTAATAGTATGGAATGCCAGAGCGGACATGAATACGAGTAGTTTGCAACGCTCTGTTGGTCGAACTTCACGTTCTATCTGTTAAACTTCACGTTCTATCCATAGTCGTAATCCTGGGGGGGATGTTGATATATCCCCCCAATATTTTGATGAGGGGGGATGGTCAATACGACTCATCCCCCCCCCCCAATGTGATGCCCGCGCGTGCATGCGTTTTTGACCAAAAAAATACCTCATTATTTTACCTTTTATTTAGTTTAAAAATGGTAAATTTCCGCGCGCTTGCGCGCATTTTTGTTCTAATTACAATCACATTTAACGAATTTAGCTTCTAAATGGCCAACCATGTTTTAGCGCGCTTCGCGCGCAGCGCGCACCATGTGCTAATAATGGATCTTTCGTTCGCCCAACCCCGTTCATTCGAAATTTTTCATCAACACCATCCCCCCCAATGTCAAAAAGAATTTCGCCACTGGTTCTATCGTCAAACTTCAACGCTCTATAGGCAAACTTCCACGTCACGGTCCGATGTACAATCTGACTGACGATCTATACTCACGCTCTATAGACAAACTTCACTCTCTATAGGTCAAACTTCACGTCACGTCGATGTACTAATCTGAACAAAACTTCACATCACGTCGATGTCCAAAAATATGACGCCGATCTATTTTTGCAATGTTTGGCGATAGCTGTATATAAAAATTACCATGTGAAGTGCGGCAGATGGAGAGGCAGCAATTTTACGAATCGGCCTCTCTCTCTTGGATTTTAAGTTAGAGCCCTGGCTCGAGAGAGAGCTACAATTGTATTTAGGTGTTTTTTTTGCTGTTTGTACATCATAATATGAGATTATAATTATGCAACGTAATTAATGTATATAACAATTTGCCCTAGGACCTATGCTGGGCCTAGGCTAGTAGGGTTGGTCACACATGCACAAATATATATGCATTCATTGACAGAACAGTGTTAGCTGGTGGGCAATTCCAATCCTCTTCAAAATGAGGGATTATCCCAGTTCTATCCTAGGATACAATTAGGAATTTATGTTATGGACAAAACCAAGTCATGAATTTCGTTGAATACAACTGAAAACTGTGTGCGTGCAACTCTACTGTAAAAATGTGTATGCCTAGCCCTATCATGACAAGGCTTGATTTTTCTCCACGAAGAGCCATTTTACAAACAAAGTTCTTAGGTTTCATGAATTGTAGTCACCATTATGTGATAGATTATGTTCAAGGTAGGGTTCTTGGGTTTTAAATACTGGGGTTTTCATGATTTGGCATACGTTTTAAAATTCGAAGGGAGCCCTCTATTTGGGTAGTTAGTGACAATCTGAATCACCTGGCTATGTGAACAATGGGAAATGTAACACTGGTATAACATAACATGACGCACATATTTTTATGTGCGTGTACTCGCAGAACAAGGTGAATGCAAGTTTTTGCCCAGGGTCGGGCAGTTAAACGTTTTGGTAGGGATATGCCGCCCCGATTTACGACCTTGGGGCGTGGGAACTGAACTTGTCTCTGAAAGTAGGGTCTTTAAGGTGTTTGTTTTTTTTTTCTGATCCTGCCAGGGCCAGGGGTTTAACGAGCTTTTAAAACTGGGGGTCCAAAACCTTGAATTTTCCAGAATAAGAGGTACCGAGCTCACATAGTCCAGATTGTTGTTTCTCATGATTATCTCCAAGTACATAAAAAAGAAAGAAACCCACGAGGTGATGGTGACTCACGTGGCTGGAATACCCTGCTACAATTAGTGTAAATGAAACAGTCAGGGTCACTATAAAGACACTCTCAGTGATTTGAAAATATTTGACAATTTGTCAGGAATTGCTTCAAAGTTAAGGATAAGTCCCTGTAGAATTCTCATAAGTTACCTTTTCCATCTGTAAATTGACAGAAAAGAGAAGAAAACGTCAGTGTTTCAAGATTCATTCTCCATTCAATACGTTGTTGTAGTAAGTGTCCGTTCGGACAATATACTAAAATCTCCGATCTGTCCATCTGGTGTTGCTTCTGGTCTTATCATTTGCAGGGTATGTTAGATACCTGTACTTGTTACGTACATACATGCAAAAATCGATTTTTTGATGATTTTTCGATTTGCTGATTTATCAAATCACTGATAGTGTCTTTAATTTCACATGGCTCCATGATATTATGTGACCTCTATTACATAGCAGCCAACTAGTCCAGCAATATTGGATATTAAATATATTTGTGCAATGAAGCTTTGGCAATTTATAAATTTAGGGTGTTTTGCATCCATGAATATAGTCATTGTGTGAACTTCAGCTTGAAGAACAGTGGCAGTAATAATTTCATTCATCTTTCTCCTTGTGTAAGTTGGCTACTAAAATAAAAACAGACTGCAAGCAATGGCGGAAGTTACAGTGTAATATTTTTATTGGTACGAGATGAGAGTTGGTCATTTTTTCAAACATGATTAACAAAATCAGTAAAAATTAATGACATCATTTAATGAAGACAATGGCACATTTTTTAAAAGCGTGTAACCCCATCATTTTCATGGTTGCATGCGTTTACCTGTGTTAACGCTCACTGAAATTTTTAAAAACAGAACCGTATTTCAAAATGCCTTCGAAACCAATTAAATGAAGCGCCCGTCTCCCAAAATTGAAAAAACAGGAAAAAAAAAAATTGAACGTAATATTACCAAGATTGACGTCCGATAAAATAGATCGGCGTCCGTTTTTTGTACATTGACGTCACTAAAAATCGACGTGCGCGTGTAGATCGTCGTGAGGTTTTGTACATCGACGTGACGTGATGTTGACCTATAGAGCGTGAAGTTTGACATATAGAGCTTGAATAATAGATCGTCCCGTCAGCCCTGAGATTTGTACACCGACGTGACGTGAAGTTTGGCCGATAGAACGTGGAGTTTGACCGATGACGTGAATTTGACCGGTAGAACGTGAAGTTTGACAAATAGAGCGTGAAGTTCGACCTACAGAGCGTGCAAACTCGTATTTATGTCCGCTCTGTCCCTTCCTATTATGGCTATAAAATTCCGTCTCCACTGTGGATCAGTTGATCTGGACAAACGCAATGTACGCAATTTTCTGAGAGGATACAATGTGCATATGAAAACATGGGTGTAACAGAGACGGTATTCATCATTTTCCTGGTGCAAATGAGCGGGACTTTTCATCTTTTTTTTCGGACTCGCGTCAAGTTGTCGCACACCCCACCCGTTTTTTCACTTTCCATAGCACGATATCACATTCCTAAGGAAAGTGAAAAACTGGGTGTGGGTGTGCGAACTGAGCGATTCCGAAAAAAGTGAAGTCCCGCATTTACCAGGAATGATGAATACCGTCTTCTGTTACACTCATGTTTTCATATGCACATTGTATCCTCTCCGAAAATTACGTTACATTGCGTTTGTCCAATACCAAATGAACCACGTGTGAGCGGAATTTTATAGCCATAATATGGAATGCCATAGCGGACATACCTCGACAAATTAAGCTTTTTCTCTTCTATTTGCATTCCAAAGTATATAAAATTAAAATTGTATTTATTACTTGTGAATGAAGGACTTAGTATTCAAATTGGCTCCCTATAGGGGGTTTCAAAAAAAAATTCGTTAAGAGAAATCGAATCAAGTACAGGGGCTTGATGACGATTTGGTTTTTGGTTGTATCTTCTACATTTCATATCCTTGTGTTTGTGAAAAGTAGACAAAACAATACATCGATAGTGGACTTGTAACCAGGTTTTTTATGTGGAACAATAAATATACAATTATGTACAAATCGTTGAAGGGGGCATACATGCAGGAAAAATGTGATTGCCAAAAAACACGTTTTATAAATCATAATCTGAGGCCCCCCGATTTTACCTTTTCCAATGTTGACTGAAGGGAAACATGTGCAGTTCCTTTCCTGAGAGTGAAATCCAACTGATCTTAGCAGTGCGGGATACCCAAAGACTAATAAATGGTTCAACCACTGACCCCAGGTAACGTTCTTCCCGTCTCCCATTGCCAACTTCCTCTATCAGGTTTGGCACAGTCAAACACTTCGCACGAACATTATGTTGTGGGGCGGGGCGCGGAGAGGGAAGGGATTAAGTCAACAATTGCGAAAGGTAATCAGGCCGTCTCTTATATGGCTTTATTGTTGTTGGCCAAAATTCACTACACTGAGTGATTACCTTTACTCCAAGGTTAAACTTGAAAACATGCAATTAACCTCAGTTAAATGGAAATTTTCAATCAACACCAGACTGTACCCTCCCGTTCGGAGGTGGAATTCAGTGTTCAGGAGGATGGTGGAAGCAGTCAAAGGTTAGTACATTGATACCCAAACATAAATCACATGAATCGGAAGATTCCTTAGTCAGGACATACCGGAATGACCTTGACAGTGGAATATATCCCAGGTGTGAGTGTCGAGGCCTGTGAATACTCACGGGGTGAGTGTCGGAGGCCTGTGAATATCCCAAGGGTGAGTGTCGAGGCGTGTTGTGACTTATATTGTGACTTGAATTAATTTTGTCTGAGGTTGTTTTTGAAGGTGAGTGAGTATTAAAATTTAACGACAACTAAAAACAATTGTGTCATGATCGTGTCATTAGGATAATATTTAACCTTTTCTATCAATATACGACGCAATATTAAAACTTCATTTACAAGAAATTCAAACTACAACAATTATAAAAAAAAAGGATTACATCATAATAAATGTCGACTTTATATAGCGCCCATTCCACAATGTATCCAAAGCGCTTTACAATTTTTATTCCGCTTTGTGCCACTAGAATATTGGTCAGCTGCTCTTACAAATTCCCACAAGCATACTCATACCTTTGGGCGGGGAACTCAATGGACAATATTCCCAGTGGTTGAATGATGTGTTGGTGTGATGGGTGAGATGGGTGGTGAAAACGCATTCAAAACCAATCGTCAGTGCTGGGCGCTGAACTTTTGAATATTGCACGGGATAATTATCAGTTTGGGTGCTTTGTATACACACATAATGTCAATTTGCGGATACAAAAACTCAGCCAAAATATCAGTTGTTGGATGTTGGGTGCTTTGGGGGTAAAATTTTGTCCTCTACCCAGGGCCATCAACGAATGAAAATGAACACATCAGTCGTCTTGATTTAAAATCTAAACCGTCCTAATGAATAACATCCTTTGCACCTAGCGCGCATTTGCATTATGAGAAAAAAGAGTATCTGAGCACAAGGATCCTGGTACACTATGATTACACCTGGCCACCTCTAAAACATACATAATTTGTATCACTACGATTAGTGTATATGCAAAGCGCACCACAGTATGTGAAAGAAGCGGAGGCAGCCATGCTTTCTATTGTGGTACTCTAGTTTTCTTTGTGGTCGCAAAACATGCGAGACGATGAATTTCTAAAGATTACGTAACGTTTTGCCTCTCTATCTATATAGACCTCTTTGAATATTCCAACCGCTCCCATTTTAGCACATGGGTTGAGTGAGGGTAAGGCGAGGTAAAGTGCCGCTTGCCCAAGCGCACAACACATTGCCTCAGCGGGACTCGAACCCCCAGGACCTTGGGTCATAAGGACGGTCGTTGTATCCACTGGACCACAGTGCCATCATACACTAATGAACCAGGTCATCTACCCATCCATGTATAACAAGATAAACCAATTGATGCAAACAATACACAACTACAGAAAAACAAAGCTTCACCCCGCCCAAAGAGTATATACCATAAATTCATAATTATATACATCATACACTGATGAAAAAGTACACCACCCATCAAGTATCAAGAAAAAAATCCATTAACTTCAAATACTGATAATCAACAATCACATCAGAACACGCAACACGAAACTCCCTTTCCTTTTATCAATACTTGTATGATGAAATCAAACAATATTGAAACATTAAGGCAAATACAGGTAAAATAAGTGGTCTCATATATGTCTATTGAAAAATGTTTACCCTTAGTAACTCACTTGAGCATTATATACCCAAACTGATACTGATTTTAAGATACTTTTAACACTTAAGCTCCAACTTATTATAACTATACAATCATACAACATAAATACATAATACAAGTTCCTTAAAACTACAAACGGGCCTATTCTCCACGAAACCGCAGGGATCCCTTTTAGTTGCCTTTTTACGACATGCAGGGCGGTAAGCACAGAGGGTCAATTTTCACCCAGAGCACATACCAACTGATGTGACAACAATGTTGTCAAGTAGTGTTGGTCCTGGGGGTTTGGACCCTGAAAAAATTGTTTGGGCTGATTTTTTGCACCAGATAAGCAAGAATGCTACATACAGGTTACAAAAACATATCCAAAATACCGTTAAATCCCCCTTGGGGAGAAGAAAAGTTATCAAGATGGCCGCCAAATTAGCTATATCTAAGCTTTTAAAAGTAGATGTTGTGATGATTTTTAGGTTTTTGAATATGTTTGGGGGTCAAAGAATCCAAATTAGTTACAAATCTAAATCACTGATGACTTCCTTCACGCCAAAATCCAAAATGGCCGACATCATTTTATATAATTAGCTAATAATCTCAGTTTTTTTAATGTTTTTTAGGTTCAAAGAATTCGTTTTTGTTTAAATCTAATCATTGATGTTTTCCTTACTGCAAAAAAAAATCAAATGGCCACAAAATGGCTGCCCAATTGTGTCATTGCATTTATAATTGTCGTCTCACATGAGATAACTTTCTTTTGCGTCTCCTTCAAGGAAGCTCGGTCAAACGTCGCATAATAGGAGGGTGGTTTAAACGCAATAATCCCGAAAAGGGTTTGGTCTAATTACCAAATAGTAGTAATTTAGTTCATCCTTCGCATCGAAAGAATGACGCGGGGGTGTTATTTATTGAACTTAATCACAATTGCAATTTCCCAAACGGCCACAATGAGAACCAGTACGCCACTCAACATAATACTCATGAAAAGAAATGGTTTTAAAAGATTAGTATATAAAGTATGCTGTTTCGTATATGTTCACATAAATGCATGATTAATTAAAGGCCTACACACGTACGTCTTACCAAGAAATGGGCATCATAGAAACAATATAGGCAATATATATTTCTATTTTACCAACCAAGTACCAGGAAATGGTGAAACTGGAGTGTGGAAAGAAATTTATAAAGATGAATCCCAGACCAGAAAATTGGTTAGGAAATAACATTTGGTGTGAAAACACCTCAAAGAACTTCCTATTACATAATTAGGTTTCGTCTTTTACACGTTCCCTTTTACAAAATTTTCTTTATTTTATATTAGTTATTTTATTCACGTATTTATAGTTCATTTATAATTATTTCTGTCATTTTAGTATTCGCTTATATATATTTATTTAGAAGAGATAATTTATTTGTTTTGTTCACCATTATTCCACTTTTTCCTTGTTCTGAAGTTGGCTATAAAGCAAATTATATGTACATGGCGGCCCTTTTGAATTTCAAATTAAGAGGAAAACATGGAATAATTAATGTAGGATAAAATCATCACACATCTATTGAGAATGCCAAAAATATAGCTAATTATATGCAATGGTCAGCTATTTTGGTGGCCATCTTGATTAATTTTTTCCCCAAGGTTCATGGGGATTTTGGATGTTGTTATATGATGTATTCTGCTGCTGGTGAAAAATTAGCTCAATACCAATTTTTTTTTTCCAATAGTATGTTGATTTCTTCTTCAGGGACTATAATAAAAGATTGAAAGAATTTTGAAAATTGGCCCCTTGTACAATCGACCATAAAAAGTTCAATTGGCCTTTAACACCCACCTTTTTCATATATCTCTATAACTGAACATCACAGGTATGCAAACTATATACGTTGTAATTCCGTTATTGATGAGACGAACTCATGTGAGATAATTTTCACCTAATCGAACCATTTACATGACCTGATCGTTTAAATTCAAGATGGCAGGCCAAACGGAACCAGTGGCGACTACCAAGATTGATTTTTGGTTGGTTAACATCAAAATTCTTTGAGATGTCGTAAGGTCTAAAAAATCATGTAAGAATTTAGTTTAAGAGGGGCATAGGAACATTTGATAGGTATGGTTAAACTAATATTGACTAAGTTGGAACACACTGCAGATGTGAGAAGATTTGGTTCCCGCCCCTCAATTGATTTTGCAATAAGCACAATACATTACAAATTATGCACAATTTTCACGTTTTGCAACACCGTGACTTGACTTGGGATGTGGGGGGCGGTGAGATTGATGAGATGGAATACAAAGGACAAGAGTTTTTTTTTTTTTCAACATTTAAATTGTTAAAATTTTCAAAAAGCCTAAAAATGTAACACATTTGAACACCTGACACGTGTTACATTTTACGTTTTCTGTGATTAAATACTTCCAGTCCTTAATTAGGTGAAAAAAATATTAAGAAACTAATAAAGTAACAATCGGAAATATATATTCCATTTTTTGCTGCCTCAGAGTAAAAATAAAAAAATGTGAATTTTTCGTGCGGAGTCGATGAGAACACATCGGACACCGTACACCATTGGCATTTTAGGCGCTGAAAGTGTTCACTCAGACGTCTGAATGTTCACGCTCCAGAAATCTGAGGTAAGAACCACCTTCAGGACGCCTAAACCAGTTTCAGACGCCACTTTTCTAAGGTGTTAACATTTTAGGCGTTCTGAAAAAATTACAGTGTGACCCCCTTCAAAGTTCTACATGTGTAACAAGCATTTTTTTGGCCTAGGGGTTTTTGTTAGTGTAGGCCATAAATTAAAGTAAAGGGGGTGGGGGATCGGTACATATGGACCTCTTTCAAGAAAGGAATAGATACAATGCGTTGTCAAGCCTATGTCTCTTGCATATACTGCCCAATATGTACTCTAGTCCCAAATAGGCTACCCATATAACGTTAATAGATATAAGGGTACAAACACTGTAATAGAAGTCGATTGTCAATGGAAATTTCGCCATTGAGGTGTGGATGGTATGCAAAAGTTTCACCTCATTTTTGCTGAAAATGATGAAGCTTAGCCTTGCAATAATTACTTCACAATATCCATGTTTTCTAATGTAAGGAAAAACACATGCAAGGCCAATTTGTTAGCAGTATAGAGTATATTTGTGGTTAAAGGTTTTTGTGCAACGAGGAGATTTCACATATCAGGTGTACATAAAAAATCGAAAGACTTTTTTTGCCCTGATGTAAAGCTTTCCATCAAAGGATTCCCATATGAAAGGATTTAAAACTGAGAAAGTTTCCGTCGTACAAAAATTGTTGTGAAATTTCTAATTTCGCTATAGGAGCAAATACGAAATTCAGCCTAGTTTTACATTGAAATGTAGCAATCAAAGTCACTTCTATCTCTATTTTAAGACAGTTCTGTAGCAACTAACAACGGTAAGAAAATTTGAGTGTCGAAATCTATATGAAATACTAGTATTGGACACAATATTTGGGTTTGTATCAAAATCTGTCGTTGCACCTTTTAAAATCTTCATGAAAAATTTCAATTTCGTGTTCACTCAGTTGCAATGGCCAAGCGTGTGTTGTGGACTCTTATAGAAGAGTCACTGTTGGGACTAAATGTACTCCCATCGACAGTACCGCGGAGCGGGGGGTCAAAGGGGGTATTTGACCCCGGGCCCGGGGGGTACTAGGGGGCCCAGGGTCCTAGGGGGCACGGGGGGTCCTAGGGGCCCGTAAAAAGAATAACAGGTCAGCCCGTGCGGTTTCTGTGATAAAAGTCAGAGGAGAAAAGGTGTTGACGAGGAGAGGGATGGAGAGAGAGAGAGAGAAAGAGAGGCATTGGCGGATACACCAGGGGGGCCACTTGTATTCCAGGTGATAATGATGCGTGAACATGGAATTTAAAAATGCACCCTAAACAAAGTATTTCCAACCGACTGAAAAACATACCCTAACTCTTCTAAACAAGTATTGTTTTGTCTGTTTTGCTACATATTATTAAACAAGTATTTTGTCAGTTTTTTGCTTCCCCTGACAGTATGCAATGAGTTGTGTCGTAATATTACCCTTTTTTATCTGCTTTGCCTTACTTCGGGTCATTCCACCTGCCAAAAACCCAAGGTGTGGAAACCCCACCCTCTCAGACTTTTTGTTGAAAATTTGCAGTTCAAAGGTTTTAAGGAAGTACGCGGATGAGAGTATCAGCAGAGGGAGGAACGAGGCTTAGCAACTCTGCTTCTTCGAGACTCTATGCTTTGTCCTCTGCTTCAATTTCATGGGGCTACAGCGGAGGCAAAAGGAAAAATTCAAATTTCCATTCGTTTGCTCCCGCTTTTCTCTACCTACTAAGTTATGGGCTATCAAAGTTTTACGACTCGGACTATAAAATTGTGATTCAGTATTAAAAAAAAACTTTATTAATGCTTTTATATTAATCAGTATTGTCCACTTGTTGCATCAATCACAAAGCAAGTAGAATTTCTTTGTATCCCCCTAGAAAAATAGGCCCTCAAATAGTTTCCATGGTGAAACTGGACTTATAAATGGGAAAAAAAATAGCAGGGCGCTTAGTTTTGAACGCGGTATACCTGATATCAGGGTGGGGGCCGGCCCCAATGATAGGCGTCGTTTTGCCCGTTCCATAGGTTTAAGACGTTAAGCACGAAAACTTGTACAAATATTCTAAAGTCGAAAATATGTTAATAATCATATTTTTCCACTCAAAATCCGTTGGAGTGGAAGAATCAACTCCAGTGTACGTATTTTTTTTTGTATGGAATAACGGTACAAAACACGGGATCCATTTTGAACGAGGCTCTGCTTGACCTTCATGTTCAATAGCCTAGGTCACCCGCTAGTTATAGATGCGGAACATGTCCAGGGCCGGTGTACAGTTAGCCCCACAATACCCCAGGTAGGTATAGCCCATGCACGACCTGGAATGACTTCGTTGCACCTTGAGTAGCAATCTCTCATGTCGGTCTTTTGTAAAAACGATTTGTTTGATGATAGTTTAGGTTTGCCAGCACAATTATTGCACCATCGAATAAAGGCAAGGCCAAATAGATCGGTCGACGACCCGTACGGAAATCCCCACTCGCCACTCACTGATTATTTATAAACGCGCACAGTGACACATCAACTTTCGGTCACTATTCAGGCTCGTCCAATGATTCGGTCGGCAGTTTTGCGCTATGAAATTAAGCTTGCCGCCACCGCCTGCCTGATAATGAAGTTTCTAGCATTGAAAAAAATATTAGCAATACACTATAACACTCATTGTGAATAAGTTTGGTTTTTATTGTTGATGTTTCAGTGCAAAGAACGATGATCGCTGTGACCCAATTTGGTTTAAAAGTTGCAGAATTCAGAAACCTTTTACCAGAAAAAACAGTAATAGAAAATTTTGAAACTGGGTCACCTAACATGTTCCTTAGGAATTGTTTGGGACATGTTTGGATGATACTGATCAGATCTATAGTGGTCTGTAGTGATGAAAAAAAAATCCCAAAATACTTCATGTTTTTATAGTTGAAAGGTTCTGAATTCAGCAACTTTAACAAACTGGGCTTAATTTTGCTTGATATGTATCCACATTTTTTCAACTGAAGACTCAAAAATACCAAAACAACACTTCTATCACAGTGCTGTTATAGTTGTATGTTAATATTTTTTCAATGCTAGAAACTTGCATAGCTAGTTGTAAGCGTCAAAATAAGCGCCTCTATGTGTAGTCCCATTATTTTAGGCCAACTTATTTCACTCTGGCAATTATTTGAGGGCATATTTTACTAGGGGATGGCAAAGAAATTCTACTGCTTGTTTATTTGATGCAACAAGTGGAAACTAATGATTATATAAATAGCATTAATAATTTTTTAAAAGATGAATCACAATTTTATAGTCAGAGTCTTAAAACTTTGAGAGCCCAGTAACTTCAAACGGGCAATGGAATTGAATTTTCCTTTTGACCCTCTGTACCCATAAAATGTATCTTTGACTGCAATTTCACAAATCTGAGAGGGTGGGTTCAACACCCACCTTGGTGTTTTGGCATGGAATGAACCCTTCCGATTTACAATTTTTTGATGATTGTGATCTCTGCTAATTGAGTATTAATTTGAGTAAAAAACATACCCTTTTTTCATATTTTTGCTGTTTTGACACCCTAATCAATGTACAGTACATCGCCTGTTGGAAAAAGGACACGCTTTTTAGGATAGGAGGCGTTTTCTTCTTCACGCATCATATCCACCTTTGAATACAGTCCCAGCCCCCCCCCCACCCACGGGCGGATACGTGGGTCCCCCGTTTCCCCTTCTGCGACAAGATAACCTACTTACGTTGATAAAATACTCTGTCCCGGTTAATAAATTTAGTGCAGCGCCTCTCTTGGTTTTGAGAATTTCCACAAACAATTAAGATTTTGTTTTATAAAATGTTGGTCATGAATTAAATAAATGGAATACTACCAAGTTCAAATTGTTTATCAAATAGACATGAGAAAATGTGTTTTGGAAAGTGAACATTTGAAAGGATTCGCGCTTCGTGCCTGCACCCATCCCCAGCGCCGCTTCATATATGAAATCTACAAGAACCATTTATATATATTATTATTTTGAAACAAAAAACCAGGCTTATATTTTACTTTTTTATAACCGTTTATCATACTCTCATTAAAAAGTAATGTTTTTTCCTAATCAATTTTCATGAGACAAATGTGTTTTGGAAAGGTTACACATTGCAAGGGTTCCCGCTCTCGCGCGGGAGGGGTACCCCGCCCGCACCCACCCCCTGGGCCACCATAAACAATATACATAATTACTAATTCAAACAAAACACCATTATATTAAAGTTGCATCAATACATTATACAGCTCTCCCCCAACACCCGGCTTCATCGCATCCTGTAGCTAAATCTTCGACCCACCCCCCCCCTGAATATGGGGGGTCTGGAAAACGAAGTTGGTAAAAGTGGGCCCGTAACTCATGTTCCCCCGGTCCCGCAATTTCTCCGGTCGGCCCTGCCATCGAATGTAGTCCTGTAGATCCCACTAACAGATCGATCTGTGTATATTAAATGTTCAATGACTTATGAACATAATTGTTAGAACCTGTCCTTCCAAACTCCAACTTCTCTTCGGCTTCAACCTTCCACTATTCTATCTCCAATGCAAGCCGAGAACGGGTCAATTCTAGGTTTGTAATTACCACTATCGGCAACCATACGATTGGATCTCTTCCAGAAAGTGGCTTTAGACAATGCCACTATCCGGCTCTGACTTCAAGCTACCGTTCCTGAAAGCTGGTAGTTCTTGCTTACGTTAACCACCAACAAAATATTGGTCAGCATAATAGGATTTCCACGTCCTATATAAACCATGGATCGCGTTCGGTTTGCAGCAAAAATGACCGATGTGATCATATATTTTCTTTGTTTGCAGTGGTGCGTTGCAGCCATTTCCACTGTTGATTTAGCATCCATAGTTAGTAGGTATATTTAACTGCCAACCCTGAACTGTTCAGTACAACTAATTATCTGAAAGAATATATTAGCGATCGATTACTTCTCCAAATGCCCTGTTCAGGTTGTTTTCCAGTCACGGGTCACTTAAGATATCAACTTGCCTAATCATGCGTTCGAGGAGTGAATTATTTTGTATTTTCAACCTTCATGGACGACTGATTTTGAAACTACAGTGCACTGTCGGATTTATTTTGTTTAAGACTTCGGTAGCAGACACGATATGCAGGCAACATGATATGCAGGCAAAGAGTTAACTTTCTTGCCTGTTTCCTTGTCTGCAGTGCAATTTCAGTCTTTGCCTTCATTGTTTTCAGGATCATGAACTGCGGGTTCTTTGGTTGTTGTATGTGCCATGTCTTAAAACGCTGGTTAATAAATACGGATTATTTTTTTCACCAAACTTTGGTTAATATTTCTATTTTGTGAAATTTTTACAAACGTTGTTTAAATTAAGGGTGATTTTCAAATATTTGATGCCAACAATTAAGAATAAACTGTTGATTAAACCCTCGTCTTACCAAGAGGGGTCTTTACCACCGCCTCCCCAGTGAACTTTCCTCCATTGCGCTAAAACGCAATTTTTTTGGAAATTGACAATCTTGGACTAGTATGACAACATTGTGACGCCATACTAAGTATGTTGGTACTTATTTTGGTATCAATGGAAAGTGGAGGATCACAGCTATCCACTGGGATCAACATCATAAGCATCGGATGCTTTATAACAAATTTCCGAGGGGTGGTAATCACCCCGGTAAATCATGTTACAAAAAAGCCTTGTTAAGACGAGGGTTAAACTATTTTAACCAAAGCCTTGAATATTCCCCTGCTTACAAATAGTTGCTTAAATGGCACCATCTTTTGAAATGACAATGATTTTATTAATTTATACAACGTTGGTTAAAATTTAACCTTCGCTTGTTAACTGCTAATCAGAGGCCCGTATTCCAAAAAGATACTAAACAATCGTTTATCTTTGAAGTATTGAGTGGATAAGTAGGAATTCATTAAAATTATGAAAAAAGGCTATTTTCTTCAAAGTAATATAAATATAGATAGTTTGTTAGTACAGAACGTTATAATTTTTGTTGTTGAATAATATGAAAAAGTTAATGCTTTTACCGTAGTTCATTTTTTTTTACCAACGCTCGTTGAAACTTGAAAGTATCGTAGGCTATGGAGCTAGTGTAGCACACATAAATGCATCAAAATTACAAATCCAAGTTATGTGAAACCGTGGCCTTTAGTATTTTTAAGTGATCATATTTAATTCAAACCCCCAAAATGGCCACCAAAAGAAGTCATTTATCCAATTGTTTGTTAGCAGAAGAACAACGAATCCGTTGTTCAATATTTTTGCTAAAATTCGTTGTACTCCTAGTCACCATCATGAAATCTCAAAATCTTCTAGAGTAGATCGAAGTTGCATATAAGATTAGACGCACATTAGGCCAACAGTTAAGATTATATAAAAATCAACTTTTTAGGCAAATTAGGGAAAGAGACTGTGAATCACGAAATACCCCCTTTAACCAACTATTGGACAAATATTTGAAAATAAAAATTTTAACCGGCGTTGGTTGTGTAGAATAAATCAACCAGCGCGGCAGCATATTGTGAAAGAATAGAAAATGTTCTAATTAAAAATAATAAAATACACAGACAGTACTAGGATTGCTACAGTAGATTTCAAATTAAGTGAGACTTTTTGCATATTTTAATGGGATGATATTGGTATGGGTTTCAATCCCCGATGGTGCGTCGAAATTTGGTAACGCTCAAAAAGTAGTAGTTTTTTTGTACCGTGTAGTCAGTGCTTCTCTATGGAGTAATTCATTATACAGATTTTTGGTCAATAACTTGATCAATGTATTATTTGCAATTATCTGTTTGTAGTATTTTTATTTTTTAAGCGTGTTTGTGGATTATATTGAAAGCAACCGACGATTAGAATGAACATGGTTTTTTATTCTGTTACAAGGAGGACTGGTTAGAAGGGCGCACACCACCAAATAATCCTCCCATTGAAATACACGTTAAAATGGGTTATATAAGTTCTTTCCCTCGTGCGTTGTCATGGTTCTGTCTGGCGAGAACGCGGGCGTAGTTTTGACGAAGCGCAAAGGAATTGACAGAGAGTTAGGCCTATAGTGTACATACATTGGCAATACGAGTATACGAACAAACAAATGTAGGCACAAACACAGCACAAATCGCATATTGGTGTTTTCCCTCCAAAGGCATGACAATGACACGCAAGCATGAAGCAAAATAGGAATATAGTGAACCTCGTGCATAAATGTTGCAACGTGGAAGAAAACCGGCTTTTTATGTGTCTCTTGGAAACGTTCAGAAGGAAAAAGTAGGTAGTAAGTTATTAATTTTATTGGGAAATTAATCGTTTCAGAAAAAATGCCACTCTAATAAAATAAGGGAAAAACAAATTAATGACTAAATGACAAAGTGGGATTCCAGAAAGGTGAACAAAGCTTAACAAGTTGATCGGACTGTATTATCAATGTTATCTTATTCCATCTCGACTAAAAAACTCTGCCCCTACCCAAATGAGATCAGAAAAACTAATAAGTTGATAGTAATAACAGTATAATCTTTTCTGAGTGGCCAGCGCACATAAGTGTTTGAAAAAACACCCTTAGTCGGCTCGAACTGGCAACCTCTGCATTACTAGAATAGCGCGCTTGCCAATCGAGCTAACCCTTGGAGAAGAAAAAAGCGAAAGACAACTATATAGCAAAAGGAGTTAATCGAACTATCACCAACAATTTCGACGTCCGTCTTTTCAAACTACATTTTCTAACAAGTACGGGCACTACCGTCGATAAATCCTACCTGAAGATAAAAAATATGCCAAGATACATTTATATATCATATAGGGTAAACATGGGCTTCATTTTGATAAAGATGCACATTCGCAGGTACTGGAAAAATGTAAACATGCAAAACTTTGCTGGAATTTGACAGCTCGATCATGACTGGATTTGCCATATATCGGACGATGGCGAAAGCCGAATTGAAGAATGTAATATTTAAGCTTTATTTATAAAACAAAACAAATATGCATTTTTAAGCTTATTCTGCAGTCTATGTATGGTACAAAATTTGGATTCATTGAGTCCAATACTCAAATTTATTGGTCAAGCGAGAACGAAGTCGAGCCAAATATTTGTCAACTCATGGCGAGACCAATAAATTGGCATTGGACGAAAAAGGAATCCAATTTTATTATGTTTTGAGATTTTGTGTCCTACAATTTCATTTAAAGTAGGACATGTACAATGAACCATAATTATAAGCTAAGATGATGCACATGATATGCAGAGCAAATAAGTACCAATAGACCCTATGAAACACTGAGAAACAGCAAAAAACGAGGAGCCACCAAACAATGGTTAACCAACCACACATGGGATTCCACAATAGAAAGGAACCGCCAAAAAGTGGACACCAACTAACAGACACAGAATCACCTAAACACCGCAACCATAAAAGGTGTGGACCAAATAAAATGACATCACACCAACAGGAACCACCAAACCACTGGGAACCACCCAAACTGCAAACACCACAAAAAACACCAAACACCCAAAGCATGGCTGTTAGAACCACCAAAACAATGGGGAACCACCAAACACTGAAACCACTCACCACGGGAACCACCCAACACGGGAACAATCCAAACACTGGGAACCATCCACAATGGGGCAAAACATCAACACTGGGAAACCCATCCAACACTGGGAACCACCAAACACAGAACCTCCAAGCATGGGACACGGCCAAACAATGGGAACCCCCGACATGGAATCACCTGTGAACAGGCAAATATGGAAAAACCACCCAAAACATGGAGAAAGACTCAACTCCGACCACCAGCCCACCACCAAAATAGAAACATCTTAAATTGGATAACAATCAGTAAGCAGGCATAAATAATGATACATTCTCTTCATCCACCCAGGAGTGGAAAATCCTAATATACACAGAGCCTATATTATAGAATATATGATAAGGGATTGGAGTCCGAAGTGGTGAAACATGGGCACCCAGGTTTATGCTGGTATTTGATGACTCAAACTCTCATTTTTAGCAAGGACTGGACCCACTGTATTGGGATCTATGCGCACTTCACCTACTAGAAAGTTGAAGTAATTTTTAGATAGAACCTGTCTAGATACATTGGGTTTGGATAATTAAAAGTTCTGAAATCAGGGCAAAAGATTTGATATAAACTGCCTTTTTATTATTTCACTGTATGTCAATGGGTCAAATTTGAGCAATTTTTTAGGGGTAGGGGTAACCCTTTCGAGCACACTTTCAAAAATATGAACACAAACGATCCTAAATTTGTAGCCTGAGATCCATTACAAAAGGTTTAATAAGATTGAGTGATTTTTAACACTATATTTTTTTTTTTTTTTTTTTTTTTTTTTTTTTTTAATAAAATGCATTTTGGGTCAAATTTAGCAAAATTTTGGTATTTTGATTTTTAAAATATGTTATTCATAACACATACATGATGATTGAGATAATTTTGTTTCTGTAGAAGATAAAACAATGCTGCAGTTTTGGGAAAGTTGAAAAACCCACTTTTGTTACTTTTTAGTAAATAGCTAATAAAATTAAGCTTTTTTCCCAAAATGCTAAAAAATGTATTTAGCATGTTGAATAGTTACGGGGACGATTCAACTTATTTGGGCCCTTGATAGTACAGAAGATCAAAGTATTTTAAGTTCATGTACATAACAAAGATAACATAAAGTAAGTAAAGTCAGGAAAATAGCAATATTTTAATGGTTGCCATGGTACCCAGTAACCACTAGAGCTGTGAATGACTTAAGTAGAAAAATAGTTATAGAACAATAACTTTTGAAGTTTATTTCCACCTATCATGTAGCGCACATTGTGACATTTAGTAACCATATCTGAATCGAGTACATGTCATCAGAGCATTTACTGTTGCCATGGAAGTGCCAAAGATGCATGAAAACGGTTATTTTTTAGCATGCTGAAGAGTTACGGGACGATTTTAACAAACTTATTTTGTGTGATCCTTGATGGCACGGAATGGCTCAAACTATTTTGAATGTTTGTTGTACATAATAAAGTACAACTAAAGAGTAGAAATAGAAATATTTTCATGGTTGCCATGGTAACCAGTGACCACTAGAGGCTGCGACTAAAAATAGTGTGTCCACCAATACTAATATTTTTTGAACACCATGGTGTGACATTTAGTAAACATTTGAAAAAAAAAAAAAGACTTATAAGAATTCTATAGACTTATAGCCCAGGAGCAGCAGACATTTGTAACACATCTCAAGTCTCAAGTACAAAAGGTTTTGAGTGATTAAATATGACAGGGACCCATGAAACATCATTCTTAAGTGCAGCAAATGGTGCTTTAAGGAGAAGGGGCCAAACAATTTGTACAGGGGTCAAATTTTTTTAAGTGATTCAATCATGTTAAAATGTAGAAAAACCATGTTAATTTGTCTAACCACAGGTATTCAGAAAATGTATAGTTTGTACTATATACAAGCAAGTTTTCAGAGTTATCAGCTAAAAAAACATGCAAAAAAAATCAATAACACTGGGCAATTTAGTTGTACAGGGGTCAAATTCTAAAAGTTTGCTCCGATTTGGATAAAAAATGTGCAAATTAAGTTGTGGAGCTCATAGGATCAAAAATAAGTAAAGTTTGAGTGTCTCCAAATGCTTGCTTAAGAAGTTAGGGGGGAAACAAGGTCAAGCCCCATTGAATGCATTGACGTGTGACCTTCTGTTCCCTCTACATCGGTAACTAAGAATTTTAGACAGTCAACCTCTTCTTTATTTTAATCATATGAACTCCATCAATAATTTGCACCTTTTTTTTATCTAAATTGGAGCAACCTTAAAAATTTGACCCCTGTACAACTGAATTTGAACCCTTTTTATTGATTTTTGCTGTTTTTATCCTCTACTCTTAAACTTTTACGTTGTAGATATACAAACTTACTTTCCTGAATTCCTTTGGTTCAGACATACATGGTAGAATTTCAACATGATTGATCATTTAAAAATGACCCTGTACAAACTTTGTCTTGGCCCCCTCTCCTTGAAGGCACCAGTTGCGGCACTTAAGATCACGTTTCAGGGGTTCTGTCAGTCCTGTGTCACATATTTAATCATCTCAGACCTTTTGTACTTGAGATGGTTACAATGCTGTTAGCTCCCGGGTTATATTCTTTTATTATAGGCTATTCCTTTCCTGCAAATTTCAAATATTTTTTATTTTTTCGAGCAGATCTCTGATAGCGTCTTTAAAGGGGCCAGTCTTTAAAAAAATTCCACGTCGGTTTCCCGCCACAAATTAATTCCTACGATCAACCAAATTTGGTCAGTTAAGTCTGACCAAGGCCCTTATAAGGTTTACAGATTGGGGTAAAGGGGTCGCAGCCCCCCCCTTAAATCCAATCCTCACGTACGCCCTGGTTGATTGGTTTTTTATTATCTGCGCCCAATCGCTTTGTTTGTGGGTCATTTGAAGCAAGTCGTGGACCGTGTATGTAAAGCACAAGTGTTATCCTTTCCTTAAATCCCTAGATCAGGAAGCCTTATCTCCAAATAACAACTCCTCCGTTAACTGGAGATAACACGCTTCGTGAACTGAGATAACAAAGCTGAAACCAAATAAACCGCGCCTTATCCTAGGTTAAAAAGCTGAACTCAAATAACGCTCCTTATCTTAAGTTAACAAAGTTTATCCCGAGATAACAAACATGAAACCACATACTCCTACCCTTATCTGGCAATTAACAAACTTATCTCGGGATAAGTTCTCTTATCTCGAGATAAGGCAGCCCTTATCTCCAGATAAAAAGCCCTAAGCCCAAATAACGGACTTTATATAGAGTTAACACTCCTTATCTAGGTTAGCAAGCTGAACCCCAAATAAGCTCAAATAACGCGCCTTATCTGGAGATAACACAGCTTAACATCAAATACGGCCCTTATCTAGAGATAACAAGCTGAACCCCAAATACCGTCCTATCTGGAGTTAACACTCTATACTTGGAGTTAGCAAAGCTGAACCCCAAATAACAGGCCTATTTGGGGTTCACTTTGTTAACCCAGATAAGGATCGTTATTTGGGGTTCAGCTTTCGTTTATCTTGAGTTACTGATTCGTTTATTTGGAGATAAGGGGCCTTATCCCTAGATAAGGTTTCTTATCTAGAGATCTGAGATTTGTTAACCCCAATAAGGACTGTTTATTTGGGGTTCAGCTTGTTATCGAGAGATAAGGACCGTTATTTGGGGTTCAGCTTTGTAATCCAGATAAGGACCGTTATTTAGGGTCACTTTCTTATCTCGATATAAGCTTTGTTAACTTAAGATAGGACCGTTATTTGGGTTTCAGCTTTGTTAACCCCAGAAATAAGACGCGTTATTTGGGGTCAAGCTTTGTTATCTTCCAATTAACGAAGCCTTATCTCCAGTTAACGGAGTTGTTATTTGGAGATAAGGGGCTTCCTTATCTAGGGATAAGAAGAAAGTGATACACTTGTGCTTCCATAACCGTGGAGAGCAGAGCAATCATTTCTCATGGCGTTGGTTCTAAAAGGTCAAAATGAATAAATTTAGGGGGTTGCCCC